>APFE030418269.1:98537-118046 GCA_000404065.3 Pinus taeda
AAAATAATTTTTCAAACCAAGCTTAAGCAAAAATTTAAAAAAATCTACACACCTTTTTTTTTCACTTTGTAGGAGCTCAATATTGCCTCTGATGTATCTATGTAATTTTGGATCATCCAGTTCTGAAATTGCGACTTGTAGTAGCCCTCTATGTCCTCTTTCCAATGCCACCATTCTAATCCAAATTGGATTCTCCAAGGAAGAGTTATGCCAAATCTCCCACAGTGACCTTATTATAGACTAGTTTAGTAGAGCCAACTTGTACGACGTGCCACGTGTCCCTGTTTCGACCTTTGGCTCTGAAAAATTTATTCAAGAAACTAAAGTCCATCCTCTTTTGGTACCTTCTTACTAGATATCAATATGATGCTCAGAGAGAAATTTATGACGATTTCCCCAGGTCACCTGTTTGGAATGTAATTCAGGAGTCTGCAAAAATACCAACTTCCTCAAATCATATCTCCGCAAATATAGCGCGAAAAGCTATGAAATTCGAACTCGAAGTTTAGTGTGACTTTGTCTAAAATGGGTTTTTTTTTCACTTCTAAAACATCATAGAAAAAATTTATAGCGAAAATGCCACAATGACCTATTTGGAGCAGTGAAACCCTAGAATCCAAAGCACTAATACCAAATGTTATGAAACCAGCTCACAAAAAGATAGAAAAGATAGATCAACACCTTATAATTCAGCCTCTTCGAGGGGGCAATATCCTTTACATTACACAAATAAATGATTCTTTGATGATTCAAATGACAAAACCTCCTTTTTATACATAGGAGTCTAAGGATTCACAATATAACCCAGCCGACCTAACAATAATAATATAAAGGCACAATAATAACAATATGGGGAAAATAGGGGCACAACAATATTAATAAGGGATACAACTACAATAATAATGGGGTAATCACTAATATTATAGGGACCTAACAAATTTTATGGTTGATATGCTTATGTTCCTATTATGTTGGTTATATGTATGTCTTAGGATAGCAACTATGTATGGCTCTTGGCATGTTTTTACTTGTAAATGAATGGATAATGTATCTATGGCCTAATAGATGATAATGTAACAAATGACATCACGGAACAATGGTTCATAGCGATTGTCAAATAAGTGTGAGATCCCTACACTTAATTCTATTGTTTACACCTATAGGTTACACGTTGATGATATGTTTGACGAAATGCCTGGAAATTGGCTAGTAGTGGTCTGATTAAGGTCTTGTTCAACTTATTGATTTTGCATCAATGTTTCCCTATTATTTTATTATTCCTGAGTTATCATTCCATTTTGGGTAGTGACCTAGGCTCTAGACCTAAAAAAGTGGCTCAAATCCTGGGGGTGTTGGCATAGCACTGACAAATTTAGTCTCTAGTCGCTGTCAAGCAAGCCTGTGATAGAGAATTTGGGTTTCTAGACACTCTCTTGCTTACAGCATGGGAGCAGTTAAGGCCTAAGATGTCTAGAACATTAGTGGGACGCATGAATAGGATGTCTGAGTGGATGACATGTCTCTTGAGGGTTATGTTGCTGATGTAGATAGGTTGGTTGATGTGTTCCGCCGATTCCACTTTCTTAAGGTCACATAGGAGGTTGAATCTAATCATAGTAGCCTCTCATCGCATGTTTATCCGGTTGGCATGGTGATGAGCCCCAAAAATGGGTAACTTATTGGGCTCATTTTGCCTATTATTCTCGATTAATCCACCATTCTTCATAGTTTATGCATGCTTTTGAGTATATTTATGTTAATTGAATGAATGAGAATAGTCACTTGACCATGAAGTCTAATACGTGGTTATTGCATATTTTTGGACAACTTTTGGACCAAGGTCAAGCATTTATGAGTCAGTTGACAGCCAAATACAAGGGAACAAGGCTGAGGATTTGTAGGAAGGGTGTCTCCTGCACTCAATGGCCTCTTCCTTGAGTTCTCCACCATCATCTCGGAGTTCAGCAGGCCACCAAAGATGATTCCCAAAGGTATCTGAGCAGCTTTTGTAAAGTGACTGGTTACTTGCAATTTCAGCAGCCAAGCCCCTTGAGTTAAGGAGGGCTATTGCAGGTCCTCGTAGTGCATAAGAAGGAAGGCTTCCAGCCTTCATAGTTTACTTTTGGAACATTTTGTATTTTGCACTTTAGTGCTGCTCTGCTTTTTAGCACATTTTGGAGCTTTTGCTGTAAACATTTCTGTGACATGGTTATTTTCTGAGTAATGGAGATCAGTTTCATTTTGCATCAGCTCTGAGATTCTTCTTAGGAGCCTGTAGCTCTTGGGGTTGGGCCCAACCCAA
This sequence comes from Pinus taeda, assembly GCA_000404065.3. NCBI lineage: Eukaryota > Viridiplantae > Streptophyta > Pinopsida > Pinales > Pinaceae > Pinus > Pinus taeda. The sequence continues at coordinate 100,840 of APFE030418269.1, forward strand.
GTGCCAGGACCTCCTATGTGTAATGTTATATGTTTTTGCTATATTCATATAATAATTTTTGCTAATAGGTTAAAATCTTGCTTGGTTACCTAGGTCATTTTTGATGATTGAAATAGCTTTTCACGTTTCAGATTGATTTGATAGGTTGGTAACAAAAAATATCTTCGAAAAAGGCCATCAAGAAACCCTTGATCTCACCTCTCCCTCCTCGGGACCATGAGCTGAGACCAAGGTGTCCTTGCTGCCACAAAAACATTGTTCTTGCTTCTTCATGCAATTGCTAGTATTAGATTCTTAGTTGCAAAAGTTGGTACCAATTGTGATTACATGCTTAGATCCATTCTTTCTTAGTTTTCATAGTTATCTTACATGATTTTCTACCAATAAATTTCTGTTCATCATGGTTGCTGGTTTCTAGGTCAAAATAGGTCAAAATAGCTAGGTCTTTGGTTTGCATAGTCTTTGTTTGGTCAGTTTTGTAGAATAGTGTGCAGAAAACCTGTGATACTTTCTTGCCTACCCTTCCTCCATCAGACAACCTGCTCCAACCCCCTAACTCAGATTCCTCCCCATCATTTGCCACTCTTTTCTAACTTGACCTAATTTTCGTATCTTTGTGCAACCTTGCTCCTTCCATCCTTGAACAAAATCCAACCACCTTAATCACTCCTCAGCTTCATTCATCAAGTCCTAGACTTATTCACACCCTCATCCAACCTCCATCTCCACTTTTCCACTCTTCTTCCACCATCAACTCTCCAAAATCTCCTTTTGGAACATCCTATAGAATCCCTACAGACTTCCTGTAGAAACTCACGAGAGCGGTTTTTTGAGACCCGAACACTGTGAAACTCTCTGGAATGGTGCTAGGGACCCCTTAGGCCCTCTTCTCACCTTCCCAACCTCTTGAAAGCACCCATTCCATTTCCTTTCATCAATCAACCTCTGCACAGCCAAAAACAGTTAAAGCACATGCATAATAATTCTACAAGATTACTCAAAAAAACAAAAAGATGTTCCTTTTGAAATTTCACTTCAGAAGTGGCTTAGACACATGCACTTAACCTTCCCAAGAGTTAATGTCATCCCTTTTTGTAGCTTTCATCCTTTTTCTTGCACCAGTAGGGTTAGTCGATAAAACTAGGCTTTGCTAGGGTTTGCATTTCCTTTCAGCTTTCAGCTTCTTTCTGCAAGTAGATTAGCCTCATTTGAGTTAAATTTTGTCCATCACAGTTAAAAGCTTCTTCTAAAAGCTCATAGAAGTTGGCTTAAGCTCCTAGCAAACTTGTGCCAGCTAATCCAGTGACAACCTGTGACAAGAGCTAGTACTTGTGCATATAGCACCGTCGCTTCCAAGTTTGTTACGAATTACCAGGTTGATAAGAGTAAAGAAGGGAGTCCCAAGAATTGCAGCATTATTGCTGCAATACTGGAGCCCACCATCTTTTTGGTGTCGTTGCCGGGGAAGCGTCAGAGTATTGGTGATTGTTGTTTTTCTTCTATTTTCCACTACAACCTTCTGCTAAGTAGTTTATTTCAGCAATCGTAGAGTAGATTGTTTCATTTCCATTCTACAATTTCATTTCCGCAAAAGTAGATTAGACATTTCCTGCCTTCATAGATTAGCATTTCAATTCCGCAATTTCATTTCTGCAAGCATAGATTAGCATTTCAATTCTGCAAGCATAGATTAGCATTTCAATTCTGCAAGCGTAGATTAACATTTCAATTCCGCAATTTTAATTCTGCAAGCGTAGCCTAGCATTTCATTCCTGCAATTTCATTTCAGCAACATAGATTAGTCATTTCCTGCTTTCATTTCAATTCCACATTTTCATTTCAGCAAGATAGATTTTAGTTAGTTGCAGTTCAATCTATTTCAATTTTGCAGGTACAAGCAAAAAAAACCAAAAATCAGCCAAAAATATTCCCTTTCATGCCTCGTAGGAACAAAGACAAATCAGAAAAATTCTTACCCAACACCCCCACTGCATCACTGAGTCACCCTTCTCTCTTCTTTGGTGGCAGTGATCCAAAAGAACCTATAGGTGAACCTCCAGAGATATACGAAGATCCTATAATAGAAGAAGAGCAAGAGAACATTCCTCTTGAGATGATGGCTGAACACAGAAACGGTATGGGAGATGAGGAGAGAATAGAAGGTGCCTTTCCCATATGAGAGACCAATGGAGACACGAAAATGAAAAACATAAGTTCCTCAGCCTTACCTCATTTCCATGGATTGACCACTGAAGACCTTGATACCTTCTTGTTTGAGTTTGCTATCCTTTGTCGAACTTATGACTATGCAGAAGACAAGAAAAAGTTGAAACTCTTTCCCTCTACCCTCAAGGATGCAACCCTATGCTGGTTCATGGGGTTACCTGGAAATAGTATCACAACTTGGACTCAAATGCAGCAAGCCTTTAACAACAAATACCAAGACTACTGTAGGTCAAAGGAAATGAAGGGAGAAATCTTTCGGATGACCATGGGAAGTGATGAATCTTTAGAAGACTATGAAGAAAGGTTCCAACTTAGTTATAAAAGGGTCAGGTGCACACTTGACCCTGAATCTCTGAAGCTGGTTCTGCTCCGAGGAGTCCCTGAATACCTTCTAGATACCCTCCATTTGCTAGCTAGCAGAGACATCTACCAACTACCTTATGAGGACATAAAGACTGTAAACCACTCTAGGGCAGCTCGGAAAAGAGGTAGGGGGAATCCACTTTCAGCCAGTGCCACCTTCTCCAAACATGAGGTGAGACAGACCATTGCTATGCAACTGGATACTTTCTGAATCTAATAGAAGAAAGAGGAAGCCGAGAGGGCTTTGGCCATCTTTTGTCCCAGATGTACAAGGGAGCATCCTAAGAATGAGTGTCCATTGCACTCAGTAGAGGTATGTTTCATTTGTGAGGAAGACCACCCTACAAACCAATTCCCAACCTTACCCGGACTTAAAGCCATGTACCAAGGGGCCGAGGGAGCCACTAAACCACTCTACTTCCTCAACCAAAGGAGGCCACATGGATCCAGACCTTACCAGTAGGGGATGCAAGGGACATCCCAAACTTATTACAACCCTAACCAATCTGCTCATATACATTCTTGGGGTCCCCCTGCTCATCCTTCTTGGTCCGCACCTCCTCCTTGGTCTTATCCATCTCAATACCATACTCAACCCACTACTCGTTCGTTTCACTCTCATGTTCAGCCACAACCTCAGTGGAATGCACCTCAGCCGGGGTGGAGGCCCCAATACAACTCTCCTCCCGCTATTTTTCCTCCACCACGTGCTCAACCACAACCATTACCTCCTGCTCCTCCAAGACAACCCCAGATGCCTGCTCAACCGAACCCAAACCCCAATAACGGACAGGCCCAACAGGTATATACTGGAGAGACAACATGCCCTACCTACACTGTGGAGATTCAGGAGATCAACCTATGATCTCGGAAGGTCCATCCAGATCACCAACCTCCTCCTCCGGTGGATGAGGAAGAGAAACAGAAAAGTGAACCCAAAGCCATTCCACCCTTTCCTGAGAGACTAATGGTAACCACGCAACCAAACCCAAAGGAGACTGAACTTCTGGGAGAACTTAAACAGTTGTGTGTGAAAATACCACTTCTCCAGGCCATAAAAGATGTATCAATCTACAACCAATTAATCAAGGAGAAGTGTTTCAGGCACCCAGGAAAGCACAAGAGAGATGCCCCAACTATCAATGTCATAGGACAACTGTCCGATCTGATGTTGGGACAAGTAAACTGTCCAAAATATTTGGACCCTCGGAGTGTTGTAGTTGATGTCCACATCAATGGCACAATAATCCCCCACACCCTGATTGATCTAGGGGCTGCCATTAATGTGATGACCAGGGACACTATGCTCAAACTTAACCTTCAGAGTTCCCTAAGAAAGACCTTGACAGTATTGTAGTTAGCAGACCGCTCCACCATGACTCCCGAAGGAATTGTGGAGGATTTCATGGTCTCTGTGGATTCTTGGGAATTCCCCGCAGACTTCTTGGTCCTTCAGCCAAAGGCAAAACTCATTGGATACCCCCTGATTTTGGGAAGGCCTTGGTTAGCTACTGTGGATGCTTACATCAGTTGTCAAGCTGGGAGCATGACCATCAAGAATGGGCCTATGTCCAAGCAGCTAGTCCTATATCCTCCTACCCAACCTCTGCTAGAACATGGCTTACCTCTCTGGTTGGAGGAGGAAGATGAGGAAGAAGTCTACTCTACACCAATGTGCATAGTGGAAGCCACCCGGAGAGGCCCTCAAACTGAGGATGACCTGATTGAGAATTTGATTCAAAATCCGCCTCCCAGTGTGTTGCCATTAGAGGAGTTGGTGGAAGGTACCCAAGCCAGCGCTGTAGTAGACCTCTGTGTGGCTGATCCAACCTCTCCCAGAGTTAAGAATGTGGAATTTGGCCTTGAAAGAACCTTGAAGATCAGCTCATCCCTATCCCCTTCTCAGGAAAAGGAGTTGTGTAGCCTTCTGAACCGCCATTTGGATGCGTTCACTTGGAGCTATAAGGAGATGAAAGGAGTCCACCCTTCGATCTGTACCCATCACATTTACATTAAAATGGATTGTAAACCAGTTAGGCAGCCTCAAAAGAGAATGAATCCAGCCCTTAAGGACATTGTTAAAGAGGAATTACAAAAGTTGTTGGATGCAGGATTCATCTACCCCATCTCTGACAGCGAATGGGTTTCTCCTCTAGTGCTTGTGCCCAAGAAAAATGGGAAGTTGAGAATCTGTGTAGATTATCGAGAACTTAATAAAGCCACCAAGAAGGACCATTTCCCTTTGCCTTTCATAGATCAAGTGTTAGATGGGCTGGCAGAGAAGAAGTTCTTTTCTTTCCTAGATGGCTTCAGCGGGCATAATCAGATCCAAATTAGCCCAAAAGACCAAGATAAGACCACTTTCACTTGTCCATGGGGTACCTTTGCCTACCGGGTCCTTCCCTTTGGGCTATGCAACTCTCCTGCCACTTTCCAGAGAGCAGTACTAAGCATATTTGCTGAGCTGGTTCATGATTCAATGGAAATCTATATGGATTACTTCACTCCTTACAGGTCCAACTTCCAATAAGCATTGACTAACCTCGGAAAAGTTTTAACCAAGTGTATTGAAATGAACCTGTCCCTCAGTCCTGAAAAATGTGAATTCCTGATGACTGAAGGGACCGTGCTAGGTCATACCATTTCTCAGCAAGGATTACAGGTGGATCTTAACAAAATTGCTATCATCCCAAAGGTTCTGCCTCCTCAAAAGGTAAGAGATGTTTGGAGTTTTCTAGGCTTAGCAGGATATTATAGAAGATTCATTAAAGATTTCAGTAAACTAGCCTCGCCATTGTTCGGTCTTTTGGGGAAAGATGTTGAGTTTATATGGACTGACAACTGTCAAGAGGCTCTGGATGAGTTGGAAGATAAGCTAGTAACTACCCCAATCTTAAGAGGTCCAAACTGGGCCCTACCTCTCCACATCCACACTGATGCCTCGAACAAAGCCATAGGGCAGCCTTAGGACAAGTTGAAGAGAAGCTACCATATGCCATATACTTTGTCAGCAAAAGCCTATCCAAGGCAGAATTAAACTATACTGTGACCGAAAAAGAGCTCCTAGCTATAGTCCATTCCCTAAACAAGTTCAGACACTACATCACTGGTTATCAAACATTCGCACACTGATCACACTACGATTAGGTATTTGATAAATAAACCTGATGTAAATGCTTGTATCATTAGATGGTTACTATTATTGCAACAATTTGATTTGACCATTGTTGACAAGCCAGGCAAGGAAAGTGTTGTTGTTGATTTTCTGTCTAGATTAGATTTGCCTGCAGGTGAAGAAGGGACGATAGATGATCAAAAGCCAGATGAACAGTTGTTTGCTATTTCAGTACTCTCTCCATGGTTTGCTGATATAGCAAATTACTTGGTTTCAGCACAATTCTCTCCACACCTATCCTCAAAAGAGAAGAGCAAAATCGTAAGGAAAAGTGCCCCATTTACTTGGATTGGGGGCAACCTGTTCAAACTTGGCCCAGATCAAATATTGACGCGTTGTGTCAGGGAGGAGGAAGTTTTTGACATCCTCCTCACCTGTCATGATGGACCATGTGGAGGTCACTTTGCAGCAAAAAGGACCGCCTTCAAAATTCTACAGGCAGGCTACTATTGGCCCACTCTTCATCAAGATGTCAGAAGATACATTAGCCAATGTGACCAGTGTCAAAGGATCGGGAAACTGACTCCGAGGGATGAAATGCCCCTCCAACCTCAAGTGACTTTCGAGCCATTTGATAAGTGGGGCATGGACTTTGTGGGTCCTATAAATCCTCTTTCAAAGCAAAAGTCGCACATCATTATGTGCACACACTACCTGATAAAGTGGGTAGAGACAAAGGTAATGAAGGCAGCAACAGAAGAAAATGTGGCTGAGTTTTTGAGGGAAAATATCTTCTACAAGTTTGGCTACCCAAGAGAATTAGTCACAGATCAAGGAATTCAGTTCACCTCTACCCTGATTGAAAACTTGCTCGCTCATCACAAGATTAAGCACAGAACTTCGACCCCTTATCATCCGCAAGCAAATGGGTAGGTGGAAGTCACTAATAAGGCTTTGGAAGAGATTTTGACTAAAGTGGTGAGCAGCAGCAGAAAAGATTGGGCAGATCGCTTGGTTGAGGCCACCTGGGCCTACAACACCACTTGGAAAACTACAACAGGTTTCACACCTTATGAGCTGGTCTATGGGAAGAATTCTTTGTTGTCTATAGAATTCGAGTACAACACATTGAGGTTGGCAGCTCAGCTAGACCTAGACCTCAACCATGCTCAGCAGGAAAGATTACTACAGCTGAATGGATTGGATGAACAGAGAATGTAGGCCCTCCTCCACTCAGAAGTGGTCCAACTCCAGAGAAAGATATGGCATGACCAACACCTTAACTAAAAGAAATTTTAGCCAGGATATTGGGCGCTGCTATATGACTCGAGATACAAGGATTTCAAAGCGAAGCTGAGGACAAGGTGGTTGGGACCATATACAGTGGAGAAATGCAACGACAATGGTTCAGCCCTTATCAGGACCATTAATGAAGAAGCCATCCCCATGCTCGTCAATGGGCATCGATTGAAAATCTACAAGAAGCCCCTTTCTAAGTAGGAGTTCATTGAAACGCTGGATAAATCAGTGTTGGTAGTGGAGCAGGACCCTGTCTCTACTCCACCCAAAGCTTGATCATTGAAAAAAAAAAAAAAGGAAGAAGAAGAAGAAAAAAAGAAAAAATAGAAAAAGAATAAAAAGATCCTTGGGTGAAAACCTCTTAGAGGTGCCCGGGGCAGACAGTGAGGGTGAAAACCTCCTGGAGGCACCCCAGCTGTCTCTCAAAAAAAAAAAGGAAAAAGAAAAGAAAAAAGAAAAAACAAGAAATAGACCTAATTTCTATTGAATAATTGCAGGCTGCAGGGAAGACATTGCAGGTTAGGAGGATCGCACAAAACAAGGACAGAGGTCAGCACCAGGCTGCAAGCATCCCTCACAAATAATTCCTCCATGACCACTCCCCTTTCATAAGATTTGATCACATTCGGGTTACAATTTCACCTTCTACAGGAAGTTCTATGTCTTCTACAGGAAGTTATGTATCTTCTACAGGAAGTTCTATGTCTTCTACATGAAGATCCTGTAGAACCTTCAGACAGGCCAGAATTGATCTTGGGAGAAAATCCGAAGGTTGGAATCTACCTGTTAGGCCTGCAAACACCCCTGTTTCCATCCATCACCATATGTCACCCTGTTTCATCTCTTTGCAACTCCGTTGCACTCATCCTATTATTTGTTCCTGCACAGTCACAAAAAAAAAAACCATGTTTTCTTCATACTGCCAGCAAGAGCTTTTAGTGACAAATCAAGCAGTAGTGTCTCGCTCACCATACTTGTCAATCTCCATCTGGACTCCTCATCAGCCGAACCCCTCGTCAGCAGTATAGCCCTGCTCATTTTAGCTTGCATCCCAGGAGGAGAAGTAGCTACAGGAAATCCTACAGGAATCTATAGCAGCTAATCCCTCTGGAAGACACACTCTAGAGACAGGGATAGCCAAAAATGACAAAGGAGACATGCAAAGGGCTCATCTTGAATGTGAGAATATCATCAACAGCCGAAGCCAAGCAAAACCTATGCATGCAGCGCCAACAAACGAAGGAATGGGTTCCAAAACCCGTGCATGCAGCATCAACGAATGAAGGAATGGGTTCCAAAACCCATGCATGAAGCAGCAGCAAACGAAGGAGTGGTTCCAAGACCCAAAGTCTGCATAACGCGGCCGTGACCACATAGGTAAGTGCCTAAACTCATTCATCAATTGCATAAACTATATTTTAAAAGCTGCATGCCTATGGAAATGGTTCGGATTGAATGGAATTGGTGGCCAGTCAACTGGCCACCCTCAGCCAGTTATATAGCCTCATGGGATCCGAACACGCCCAGTTACATTCAAAATTGCCGACGAGATGTGCAGCCAGCACGTGTAGAGTGTCCATTCAGGGAGAAATCATCAGGACTGGTAGTGGTGGCAGCGATTAACGACAGAGGGGAGATGATGGCGGTCAGAAACACGTAGATAAATTATGGTCGTGACTTCGAATCAATGGTTCGGTCCGGCCACCTCATTCCCTCACCATGAATCGCGCCGCAATTAAAAGATGCTCGGCTGAAACTCATAGCACCTTCTGTTCATTTTTCACTTGCAACATCCTCGAATGGAGTACACGTCCTCTACTTCCAAAAACTATTAACCAGTCATCCTCCACCAGTTTTTCTACCTATTTTCAAAAATCTCCCACTTATCAGGCTCGCTCAGAGGTGTAGTGACATTCTACAGGAACCAGGGGGTCTTCTATAGGAAGAGTTCTACAGGAAAGACTGCACAGCTTTCCGGAGCAGGAAAGCCTGGGATTTTTTTCATCGAATTTGGAGCTCCAAACGAGGTAGGCTCAAAAAAACTCCTCTATGCATGGTATGTTTTGCAAAGGTGGTGAATTAAATGGCATCAGGTTGGAAAATCAAAAAATCTACCTATGTATTGGAAGTAAAACGGTTGCCTGTGTATTGCATTGGGTTTCCCAGTTGTTTCTGCATCAAAATTCTCCTCCACGTTTCCTCTTTTTAAAATTCTCCTGTAGGGAAGATATATGCAACTGTGGAGGCCAGACTTTTTTGAATTTGCATATCTGTCTGCATGCTGAGAAGAAAACTTGATCTCTGTACTCTGTCTGTAAAAACAAAATTCTTCCTTTCATAAATAGACAACTGAGTTCTGGGTAACAACAATCTTAAAACCAGGGAATTTTTGCTAATTGATATTGGACACACAAGAAATTCCTTCTTGAGTTCAAGGGAAACCATAAACAACATTCCCTTTTCTGATTAAAGCATAAAAAGAGAACTCTCACCATGCCAGGGGGATTCATAAGGAAAGAACCCTCGGACTCTAGCAAACTGCACGAGCATCCTGAGGTGGTGGACCTTTTCACCCGAGCCAATTGGATGTCCTTCTTTGACAAAATTCATGGTCATGACGAGGAGATAACTGACGAATTTTTAATGTCCTTGAGACCTCAATCAAAGACACATGCCAAAGTTAGTTTTAGGGGTTTGACCCTAGAACTTACCCCTGAGCTCATCAGTCGAGTTACTGGTCTACCATTAGGGCTCCCTTAGAGCAAAGAAGAGAGGTCATTAGGCCAAGCTGCCAAGAAAACATTCTTTCTGCCCGAGGAACTTCCTGTAGAAGATTAAAATGGGGTTAGGAGAACCAGCTTGCCTCCTCTCTAGAGTGAAGTCAGTTTCCAAATCATGAAGTACATTGCATGTGAAGGAAGATTTAGCATCATCTATGGTTATCATTTCAGGTTGCTGTGTGAACTAAGACATGGGATTGATTTACCTCCAGCCAAGAAACTAAGCATTCCCTATTTTCTTCTTCAGTCACTAATTGAATGTGGTACAAAATTAAATGAAGGGATCCCAGACCAGTCGGCCCATCATGGGCTTATCAAACTATTAGTGGAAGATGCCCTGCACACCTACACTGTCCCCATATCTTGGGAAATCTTCCGAAACATGTCTAGGGATGAAAATATTAGAATTTTGGCCAAAAAAATCACCCCATCTAGCAGTGAGGAGGGAGAACACACTGAAGAAGGTGAGAAAACCAATGGTGAAGGAACACAGGACATTCAAGCACAGCAAGAACAGAAAGAAAAAAAGGAAATGGGCCAAATTGCTAAGCCTAAAACAGAGGAGGAAATAACAGCACAAACACCAAGGGAAAAGAGAATGCAGAGTAGAGCAGAGAGGGTTGATAAACCCCAAATGAAGGTTGTCACAGCCAAAGCAGGCACACAGAATCCAAAAGGAAAAGACACATCCTAAAATAGCATAAACACAGACAGAAACAGTTGACATAGGGACTTCTACAGGAAGCAGGGAAAAATAACAGCAAGAGGAGAAATCGCCTGAGATATTGGCAAGGGAGGCAGAAGCTGTGCTTGTTTCCTTAAGCACACCTCCAAAACAAAAAGGGAAGAGAAAAAGGCAGACCTCCATGTACTTCAAAGCAAGGAGGAGCACATGGATCAAAGTGGGCAGACCCCAGCCTCAGTCAAAAGCGCCAATTGTCATTGAAGACACAACACCTAAACCAAAAGAAGAGTCTCTTGCAAAGATATCCATCACCTATGAATGAGGAAGCCCAAAAACCTCCACCTGGAGAGAGAAAACTAGGCTGGCGGACCCAAAGACAGTTCTACAGGAAGCTGAGACATCTCTACATGAAACTCTAGCTAAGTTATGGGAGACCGAGAAACTAGAGGAAAGGGCGGCCAAACCATCATAGGAAGAAGAAACGACCAAGGAAATACTGGAACCAAGCCCCCAGCCTAGCTTGGGTTCATACTACAACCTTTTAGAAGCCAGGAAGATAATTCCCCAGAAATTTGCGGTGCCACTTTTCTTTTCATTAGAAGAAGAAAGGGTTAGGACTCACACTTGGATGAGGATTGCCAAGTCCAAGGGTGTGGCAGACATAGGCCACCTAGAAGAACAACTCAAGGAATCAAGAAAAGAATTGGCCATGGTAAAGCATGTGGAAAGCACTCAAAGGGCCAAACTACAGGAAGAGAATGAGCTGCTGAAACAACAGCTACAGCTACATGGAAGTCATAGGGAAGATAGGCCCTCCATTTTGGGAGAACAACAACAACAGGAAAGGCCTCCAGCAGACAAAGAACATCTGATGAATAGCAGAGAGAGGACAGGCTATAGGCTAAGGTTGAGGTGCTAACAAAATAGCTACAGGAGAAGTAGTCAGAAGCAGCAGAGGAAATACAGTTTCTAAAGCAACAGGTACAAGAGAAATAAGCCCAACTGGCTTGCATGGCCAGCTGGGCAGTAGAAGCCTTGCAATGTAGGCAACCTATCAAGTCATATGCCTTATATCTTAAAGATCAATGGTTGCAGTTCCAGATTAACACCTTGAACCAAAGGGGCACCATTCCATTTCAAAATTACCATCAATTAAGGGCTTTGTGCGACAGTAGCTCAGTGGAAGATAAGGCCAAGTTATCAAAATTCCATTTACACAACTTGGCCCTTCTAAACATGAATCTGTGGGACCCCAATGCTGCATTGGTCGATGTGCAACTTATGGCCATGGCCTCTTGGTTAAATCATGAGGAAAAGAAAGTAGCAGAGATTCAGGATATTATGAACAGGGAGCTAAGTGAGCCACTCATGATCAGAGTAGAACCAGAGGATCCCTCAGCCTTAATATATGCCCATCAGCACCTGACCAACAACCCTCAGTTTCTACCAGATTACATTGAACGACAAGCTCAGGCCATTACTCACTTTGAGGACATGGAAAGACTGTTTGGGGATAGCTGCATTCATGCTTGCACAAGGAGGTGGAACACACTATCCCACAGTCTGAAAATAAGAGAATACCACTCCCCAACAAGGATGAGGGAGGCCTTGGCAAGAGTACCACTCTACAAATAGTCAATGCAAAATCTGTAGGCCAACGGGATCGGCCTAAAGTTCAGTCCTCCCTTGCTTTTAGGACTGTTGGAAGGGGTCAAAGAAGAAGAGGAGCATAGGCAATTGGGAGGAAGTAGAGATAAAAGCAAGGTTTCATGACTGAGAAGAAGACATCACCTCGGAAACCTGGGATGTTAGAGAGGCAGTCAAGGCAATCAAAGGCGATGAGTTGGATTAGTTGCTCAGAGGATGAGCAAGTCTTTTAGTAGGGGGTGATGATGAGCCCCAAAAATGGGTAACTTATTGGGCTCATTTTGCCTATTATTCTCAATTAATCAACCATTCTTCATAGTTTATGCATGCTTTTGAGTATATTTATGTTAATTGAATGAATGAGAATAGTCACTTGACCATGAAGTCTAATACGTGGTTATTACAGATTTTTGGACAACTTTCGGACCAAGGTCAAGCATTTATGAGCCAGTTGATAGCCAAATACGAGGGAACAAGGCTGAGAATTTGTAGGAAGGGTGTCTCCTACACTAAATGGCCCCTTCCTCGAGTTCTCCACCATCAGCTCAGAGTTCAGTAGGCCACCAAAGATGATTCCCAAGGGCAGCCGAGCAGCGTTTGTAAAGTGACTGGTTAATTGCAGTTTGAGCAGCCGAGCCCCTTGAGTTAAGGAGGGTTGTTGGAGGTCCTCGTATTGCATAAGAAGGAAGGCTTCCAGCCTTCGTAGTTTACTTTTGGAACATTTTGTATTTTGCACTTTAGTGCTGCTCTGCTTTTCAGCTCATTTTGGAGCTTTTGCTGTAAACATTTCTGTGACGTGGTTATTTTCTGAGTAATGGAGATCAGTTTCATTTTGCATCAGCTTTGAGCTTCTTCTTAGGAGCCTATATCTCTTGGGGTTGGGCCCAACCCAAGTGCCAAGACCTCCTCTGTGTACTGTTATTTGATTTTGCTATATTCATAGAATAATTTCTGCTAGTAGGTTAAAATCTTTCTTGGTTACCTAGGTCATTTTTTATGATTGAAATAGCTTTTCATGTTTCAGATTGATTTGATAGGTTGGTAATAGAAAAGATCTTCAAAAAAGGCCATCAAGCAACCCTTGATCTCACATCTCTCTCTTCGGGACCATGAGTTGAAACCAAGGTGTCCTTGCTGCCACAAAAACACTATTCTTGCTTCTTCATGCAATTGCTAGTGTTAGATTCTTAGTTGCAAAAGTTGGTACCAGTTGTAATTACATGCTTAGATCCATTATTTCTTATTTTTCATGGTTATCTTACATGATTTTCTACCAATAAATTTATGTTCATCATGGTTGCTGGTTTCTAGGTCAAAATAGCTAAGTCTTTGGTTTGCATAGTTTTTGTTTGGTCAGTTTTGGAGAATAGTGTGCAGAACACCTGTGATACCTTCTTGCCTACCCTTCCTCCATCAGACAACCTGCTCCAACCCCCTAACTCAGATTCCTCCCCATCATTTGCCACTCTTTTCTAACTTGACCTAATGTCCATATCTTTGTGCAACCTTGCTCCTTCCATCCTTGAACAAAATCCAACCACCTTAATCACTCCTCAGCTTCATTCACCAGGTCCTAGACCTCTTCACACCCTCATCCAACCTCCATCTCGACGTTTCCACTCTTTTTCCACCATCAACCCTCCAAAATCTCCTTTTGGAACATCCTGTAGAACATCCTTTAGACTTCCTGTAGAAGCTCACGAGAGCGGTTTTTCAAGACCCAAACACTGTGAAACTCTCTGGAAGGGTGCTAGGGACCCCTTAGGCCCTATTCTCACCTTCCCAACCTCCTACAAGTGACCACGTCATTTCCTTTCATCAATCAACCTCTGCACAGCCAAAAACAGTCAAAGCACATGCATAATAATTCTACAAGATTACTCAAAAATACAAAAAGATGTTTCTTTTCAGATTTCACTTCAAAAGTGGCTTAGACACATGCACTTAACCTTCCCAAGAGTCAATGGCATCCCTTTCTGTGGCTTTCATCATTTTTCTTGCACCAGTAGGGTTAGTCGGTAAAACTAGGGTTTTCTAGGGTTTGCATTTCCTTTCAGCTTTCAGCTTCTTTCTGCAAGTAGATTAGCCTCCTTTGAGTTAGCTTTCGTCCATCACAGTTAAAAGCTTCTTCTAAAAGCTCATAGAAGTTGGCTTAAGCTCCTAGCGGACTTGTGCCAGCTAATCCAGTGACAGCCTGCGGCAAGAGCTAGTACTTGTGCATATAGCACCGTCACTTCCAAGTTTGTTACAAACTACCGGGTTGATAAGAGTAAAGAAGGGCGTCCTAGGAGTTGCAACATTATTGCTGCAATACTGGAGCCCACCACATGGTTACTTGGGTCAATGTGGGAGGAGGGTATTACAAGATCACCCCTTATCATATTATTTATCTTTTGTTCACTTTGGTAAAACTCTAACCTTTAGGGTTCACTATACAAACCCTATCTTTTTTTGTGTTTAGGGTTTGATGGGTTTATTATGAAACCCTCGTCTTTTAGGGTTTGTTGATAATATCTTAGGACATATGATAAAACCCTAGATTTTTGGGTTTGATGAATTAGGATTTATGATAAAATACTTAATCCTAGGAATGAGACCCTAGGTGTATATGCTTAAGTAGGATTCAAACCCTAACTTGGTATAATTGTTGTATATCTAATATTAAGTTTTTATGATTATAACTAGGATTTATGACAAAAACATAATCGAGATTGATGTAAGAGTCTAGAGACCCTAGATGTAAAATTCGTTCGCTATGATTGAAATCCTAACTTGACTTAGTTGTTGATATCTAAGGTTTAGTTTTGATGATGGTTTCTAGGGTTTGTGACAAAAACCTATTGACAATGTTGGAAATCCGTCAACCAATGGGTCTCCACAATGTGAAGTCCCAACTAGACCTCACAGGGTTTGGAGTAGGAGCCCCATCCGGAGTATTGACTTGGGCACCATAACTCTTAATATTTTCCTTGGCTACAATGAATCACATAAGAGAGTATTCACATAACCTTTTAAAGTAGCAAGTAAGTTGACATTGTGAAACACCAATTGTAATGTGTAAAAAGAGACCTTTATAAGAGGGAAATAAGAGTGAGTCTCTAGAAGGAAATTAATAGTACTATCCTAAGATAGGCACATGAGAGCAAGGAAATATCTGTTAGTTATCTAGTGAAATAGTTCACATAGACACAACGGTCATTAAGGCAAATACAACACATATTCAACGAGATAGTACCAAAGTCAATGAAATAGTTCAATTTCTTTAATACACAATTACAATGGTGAGCCACTAGCTCCAATAGTGGAATGTTGAGTCACCACTTTCTTCTCTAAACAATGATATTCTTTCCTATCAAGCTAGAGAAGCCAAGGCTAGCTCTCCAAAAGCTTAAGCCTCCAAAATCCCTTTGCTTGAGTTGTGAAGGTGTATTTATGACAAGATAAATGATCTTTCACATCCTTGTGACTCTTGAGCTTCCCTCATGACTATTGGACTTCCAAGTGACTCTTGAACTTCTACAAGACTCTTGGACTTATCCTAGTGACCCTTTAGCCTACATGTGACTTTTCATATTCCACATGTGACTCTTGTACTTCCACACATTTACATTTATACATATTCTTGAAAATACATAATTACATCCACAAATGATGTGGCAAGACAAATTGAAACATATGACATTGTGATGACAACTAGACAAGACATGAATTGGCAATGATGGCATGGAACTTCTTAGTCATGTGTCAATGTCAAGCATCGCTTCTTACTACTTCTTTTATGCCTTCATAGAAGGTCTTACATGTGCTCAATCTTCACCCTCCAAGGGGCTTATTGATATGGAGTCTTCACACAATCGTGATCTTTGATCTTCTGTTGTAAGCTAGTGTCTCTTCATCTCTTTCTTAATGACTTCTTCATGCTTCTAGCTTCACAAGTGTCTTCTCGTGTGATCTCCTAAGAATCCTCCTTGAGCATTATCTTTTCATTTCAATATATGGAACCTACAAATGAAATTCACTCATGAAAATATGTCATTAGCCCAGAAATATCCTAGTCTAATTTTCTTCATGAGAATCATTGATTGACTTGGAACTAAGTAATGGACTGAGAGGAAGGCTCAGGGATTGCACAACGCATAGTTCCAGAGGGCAGGGATGAGGGACTAAGGCTTGCAACTGTGAAATGCACAGCAACTGCAGGCTTGAGAAGAAAGACTACACAGTTGAAGGTCACAGTGAGGCAGGCTTGTCCATTGTATTTGCGCAATGCACAGTTCAGGAGAGAGCGAGCCATTGGATTGTGCAGTTTCATAGTTTAGGGGATAGGGAGACAGGATGTTGCTTGCAACTGCGCAATGCGCAAAAAGAGGTTGATTGGGAGGCAAGATTGTGCAATTCTACGATTCAAGAGAAAATCCTTGAGCACTATGACTACATAATGCATGGTCTTTGGAGGAAATCAATGCACATTGCATAGTTCTTGATGGCAAGACAAGCTTCTTATGGCCTGAAACTGCGCATTTCACAGTTGAGGGAGGCAGTTTGGGAGGAGGTTGATCAGAGAAGGATCAATCGCAAAAGATGACACAATGTGGGATCGAAGAGATGAGAGATGTGTTGGGTTGTGTTATATTCTTTCCACATAGTTAACAGGGGGTTTCAGGGGTACCCGTAACCCCACTTTATGGGGTCCGGGGCAGCGCCCAGGAAAATTTTGGTTTTGGACCCTATGTTAGGTTGGGCGGACCCACCTATGGTTTTGTGCATGATTTTCGCACATGTTTTTTGGACGCGATGGTTTTCGGTCCATGGTATTGGATCGATGGTTTTTTGGTCCATGGTATTGGACGTGACGATTTTTCAGTCCATGGTATTGGATGCTTTGGCATGTATAAATATGTATTGTAACATTGAAAGGAATATAATGAAAAATCAAGCTGGTAGTCTCGCTTTTGAGATCCAGTGGGAAATCTCTGTGTATATGTGTTTTATGGGTTATGCTCTCGCATTTTTATTTTCTTGTGATTTAGAATTCGTATGAAGGTAATTTCTGTACGGGGTTAAAACCTACATTTGGTATCAGAGCTGTTTT
>APFE030418269.1:125562-145485 GCA_000404065.3 Pinus taeda
GAGGAAACTCAAATAGCTTTATTGATAGAAAGAATAGAAAGAGAGGATTACAACCCATTGAATCTGACCCAGTGTCATCCTCCCAGCATGAAAGCCCTTCTTCACCTCATGAAAAGCTTAGATCACCCAACATTATGATGTTCCACAAAGAAACCAACAACACTTCCTTACAAAATACAAGATTCCAGCCTCTGAATCTCTAGGATGAAGGATCCATATATAGATGTTTGTAGGTGGGTGAGTCAGCTTCTGGGATTTTGCTTAGTGTCCTCTCTCTGATAGTTCTCAATTCCACTTGGAGATTTCATGATCTCTTACTCATCCCTGGGCGAATTCAGAGAGGCAAGTGTCACAGGAGAAGTTTCTGGAAGATTCCATGATCATCCACCTTGCAAACTGTCTCTGCCATTTCTAATATTTCTCATCACACCCTACAGAAGGGATTTCCAGTATGCATCGCACTTTTTTCATGTAGCAGGTGAGATGCATCGCACCCTTAGCACTGAGCAGTCTGTATGGTCCAATTTTGACGAGTTCTGAGCAGTTTTTCATGGAGAACTTCTGGGAGATGATGTAATCAGCTGACCTTGCTCATTTAGGGTATGAAGCAACACTTTTAGGGACTTAGAAGCCCTTAGTTTATGGACATATGTGATTGGGGTTGCAGTGCCCAAATATGTCTATAACAGTTGGGGATTTTGCCATGGTCTTTTGGCTATAAAGTAGAGAGGGTCTATTGGCTCTGATATTCCTTCATCATTAAACACAACCTTGAGACCTTTTAAGGATGGACATTCCTTCGTATCATGATTATCTGCACATATGACACAAGTTTCTATGGATTTTGAATCGAAGGGACACTCTCTTTGAGCATGTTTCTTCCGACATTTGGGACAAAAGATAGATAATGCAGCATTTTCAAAATTTTGCTTGTTTTGTTTTTTAAGGGTGTCTATCTGCTCACTTAAGCTCCCTAAAATATCTATTTTGAAGGTATCAAGCAAATTTCCTAATTCTTCCCTGCTGACTATCCTAGCTGCAGATTTATTAATTCTTAACAAGAGAGGGTCTCTAGGACTCCTTCCAACTCGTACTTTACCCCTTGAGATATGTACACATAAATCACAAATATATGCAAATGGTAGTTGGGAAATATCTCCCTTCCCAATTAGGTTAAGGAGATCGATCCACTCATCTTAGTAGCTCTGAGTAAGAGGGCTTTTAAGGTTTCTTCATTAAAATTATCCATTTTTTCTCTTTTAACATTGTAAACAAATATTTCTACTAAATCTTTAAGATTTTCATCTTCTTTTTGTGTCATTTTGAAGACTTCATCTTTAAGGTTACTAGGCATACAATAATCTCTATATTTGGTTAAGAAAGCCTCTTTCATGTGTCCCCATGTTGTTATAGAATGCACTCCTAGAGTCATGAAACATTTTAATGCTGAGTCTTTTAATGTAGAAGGGAACAATTTTAACTTTTGAGCATCATGTAGATATTCATACGATTTACATAATACTTCAAATTCGAAGAGAAATGTCTCTAGGTCTTCGTTTCTTTTTCCGTGGAAATGAGGAATAAGTGAGGGTGATATATTTTTCATTATGAGGGTCGTATCTTCATCAATAATAGGAAATCTAGAAGGATCTTGGTTTCCTCTACCTATACCCCCCCCCCTCCTCTATTCCTATCTCTACCTCTACCTCTACCCCTTCCTCCAATCCTATTTTCCTCACCATGGACATTGTGTACTTCTCCTCCCCCTTCCACAGTCATGATAGATTCTTCAGAACTAAT
Source organism: Pinus taeda (assembly GCA_000404065.3). Lineage (NCBI taxonomy): Eukaryota > Viridiplantae > Streptophyta > Pinopsida > Pinales > Pinaceae > Pinus > Pinus taeda. The sequence continues at coordinate 127,363 of APFE030418269.1, forward strand.
ATAGTTTTCTTATAATATTTTTGGTTCATCTATCGATGGTTGTTCAAAATAAGTTTTTGATTCCTCTTCTTCACTAAGAACTTCTAATTTTTCTCCCAAAATTTTCTCACCAGTGTAGGATAAAAAAATTATTCCCATAGTTGGGGATGCAGGAATTTATTCAATTACAACTTCAGTAGAGGAAGTGGGTGAAGTTCTGGATTTGATTTCTAATCTTTAGATTTCAAGAAGCCTTTGTCGACCTCTAAAAGGAATTCGAGTTTGAGTAGGTGGTGTGGATTCTTGAAATCTAGGTGAAGTGAGTGGATTCGTGGTAATTAAAATTCTTCCTTGTCCTACAAATCTACCTCTAGAGTCTCTATCCCTACGCATATCATGTTTTTATTTTTCTTTTCTTAACTTCTATTTGTACTTCCCCGGCAATGACACCAAAATGTTTTGCCAATTTAATGTCTTTAAATTGTCAATCATAAATTGTCAACCAGGGTACATGCGCTGATGAAGTATAGGTGCACTATATGTGTTAGAAGTTATTTCTTATGTAGTTATGTTATTTTTAGGGTCTACACTTAAGGTTAGTATGGAGATGGTGTCGTTAATTATGTTAATGTCTCAAGCCCTAAAGTTATCATCTACTTTCTTAGGAGTTATTCTTTATTGAATCAGTTTATGGATGATATGAGAGTGATTCTAAATTCTACTTGTGTTATTTTATTTTAGTTTTTTGTCTTGAATATTTATGTTGTAGCTCTAATTCACTAAGTGGAAGAGAAATATATTCTATCAAACTATAAAGAAGTACTGCCTAAATTCATTTGTTAAGGAGAAGACTCTCACACTTTTGCTTATTCAATTTCATTCAAACAAGATATTCTGAACATACACTATGAAGTAAACACAATTGGACTACACTAGATAAAAATAAAATTAAATAACCATGTTGTACCAGATAAAAAGCAATGTAAATAGTAGATTAAACTAGGTATAAAGTAGATGGAAGTAGTCATGCATATAACGATTCACTGGCAAACTCATCATACTACATTTCTCACACAAAAACAGAGTATTCAAGGAATGAAAAGTAATCTAATTGCAATTGGTTAAAGACCTATCACTGGTCGTAGTGGGCCCTCCACAGATCAGACCAAAATCTCCAATCAACATAGTGCATACACACACAAAACCATTTCTATTGCTTGCAAACATAATTTAACAAACTGTGTCAAAATTACATCATTCGGCACACACCAAATCAAAATGCAGACATAGTTTCTATAACAAGTCTTTGGCATAACACTCATGAGTAATTTAAGCATAAATATCTTTCTTCTAACTAACTATATCGCTAAACCTTCGATTTGCTATTCTGAAAGCAAATCGATAAGGTTTTGATGAAATAAGGATTCTGTTCCGGCGACAATCCTGTGGTTGACTTTGGGGTTTGACCGTGATATCATGCACTCATTTTGATGAACTAGCTCAAGGGGATAGGAAGGTATCCACAACGGAACCATTCTTTATCCACCCATATCCTTCGTCACTAACTTGGAGATTCTGAACCTTTCAAACAATAGAGGCAGCTACATAAATCTGGATTAGCTGCGGAAACATACCAATTCTGTAGTCAATTGCATTATTTAATAAAACAATAGGTTATATAGTCAAACATGAATAAGAAGACATATTATTTCTTACCTTTATCAAAATTTTTTGGATATGGCATTATTTAGGTGGTAAATATAGGAAAAGAGAGGAAACATAGGCAAAAAGGGGTGTCATGGTAAGACAATATTTGGACTCTACAACTACCAACTTTAATTATAAACCTAGGGTTCATAAAAAATTAAGAGTTATAGCATAAAATGTTCCCTTCCTTCACTGTCATGATGTAATGGAGTGCATGTAATGAAATCAAATCCTAGACTAATCATAGAAAACGAAATGCTCGAAAGGGAAACCTTAACCTATTACAAGAAAGAATATACAAGGAAAAAACCTATTATAATTGCATAAAATGAATATCATGAACTAAATGTCAACAATTAAATTTCAAAGAGTTTAGATCCATTAATAGAGTTCATTGGTTGGGGCCATCATTATTGTATTATCTATTTCATAAATTTGTCCATTAGCTCAAATCGCTGAAATGTTTTGCATGGGTAAAGAGGCAAGTCCTAAGCGCAAAAATCGATGAAATCCTTGTCAACATACTCTCCACCATTGTCTGAGCGCAACACTTTTATCTTCTTTCCTATCAAATTCTCTACTAGAGCCTTTAACTCTTTGAATTGACCGAAAACCTCATCCTTGGTTTTAAGAAAGTAGATCCAAGTCTTCCTGGAATGGTCATCAATGAAGGTGACGAAGTATTCGACACCATGCCCTAAGAGCTTGCTTTAGGCCATAGAGTGCTTTCTTTAATCTACAAACGTGAGTTTCCCTTTCCTTTACTTCATATCCTAATGGTTGTTCGATGTAGACTTCTTCATCTATGGTGCCATTCAAAAACACTTTTTTGCCATCCATTTGATGTACCTTCCATTTCATGGATGCTACTAGAGATATCAAAGAGCAAAGGTTTCTTCATAGTCAATGCATTCTTCTTGGGAGAAGCCTCTAGCTACAAATCTTGCCTTGAGTTTGTCAATGCTTCCATCGACAACGTGCCTGATTTTATATAACCATTTAGAGGTTAGCACTAACTTGTCATCTGGTCTTGTGACAATTTCCCAAACTCTATTCTTCATGATAGATTGGTATTCCTCATTCATTGCATCTTTCCATTCTTGATGTTTGGCTGCTTCTTTAAAGGTAGAAGGTGCTTCTAAAATGAGTTTGATATGTATGTTGCATATCTCGAGTATATTTTCGGTTTCTTGCTTTCCTTGAAAGTTCAGTTTGCTGTGTGACCTTCTGCTTATTGAAGAGTGGATGTTAACCAATAATGTCTTTTCCTTCCTTCAGGGATGGTGATAGGTTCACTGGTTTTCCATGTGACCTTCTACTTATTGAAGATTAGATGTTAACCAATAAGGTCTCTTCCTTCCTTCAGGGATGGTGATAGGTTCTCTGGGAACTTCTTCATGGTGAGATATTTCTTCTTCATTAGAAGCTTCCTCTTCTAACATAGGAACATCCTCTTCATTAGAATTAGATCGGAGATCCTAGGATTTCTTGAAGGCAATGCTTTCATCAAATATTGCATCTCTGCTTACTTCTATTTGGTGTCCTTCCTTTATGTAGATTCTGTAGGCCTTGGAAGAATTTCTATATCTGACAAATATTCCCTTCTTGCTTGTGGGATCTAGCTTCTTCCTTTTGTCCTTGGGAATGTGGATATATACCAAACATCCAAATATTTGGAGATGATCAATATTAGGCTTCTTCCCTAATAATTGATTTAGATCCTAGGGGTCTTGATTCATCCCTAATGTACAATAACCAAGCTTCCTGAGTGAATTTGGGAAAGTATATACATGTTGGAAGGCTGCTATAGGGTCTCCTGTAGTTTACTATAGGAAACAATATATTTTCTATAGGGAGTTATGATTCATCGAATGACCAACCAAATCAAATCCAAATTGGATGGGACATTTTTTTTCTTGAATAGGATATCTTAGGTATCCATTCCAAGTGGAATCACTCAAAAATACCTATGTTAACCCATGCTAAAAAATGACAGAAAATTGCTAGCCTAAAATCTAGAAATTCGAGAATTAGTGAGCTAGTAAATCTATCGAATGCCTAACCTAATCAAGTGAAAATGAAATGGGGTAATTTTTTTTATTAACTATAATGTTTTTTTGATCTAGGGAAAGTGGAATCAAATTGATTTAATCTCATTAGCATGCTCTAAATAAAATCATAAATTCACTGTTATTTTCCACAAAGGACTTCAAAAAATTTAGATTTGGGAGTAAGAAAACTAGTCAAAGTAACTCAATGATTACTATGACCCTCCAAATTTGTTCCAATGATGAAATGATTCTAGTTATCCTATAAAATAAGTTACTTCAACCATTTAATCCAATCCTACAAAAAGAAATCATTAATACTAAATGCAGAAATAGAAAAAAACAAGAACAAGAGATGCATGTGAATAAGAAGTGAAAAGAAGAAAAGTAAATGAGGCTCCTTGGATTTCCAAGCCCAAGGAAACTTAGAGTCCTACGAATGAGACAAAGATCTAAAAGCTGAAGATGTCACCGATCTTCTTTATTTCCATCAATACAATTACATCCCTGCAGAAAATGAAAGTGGAGTTGCAAAAATACGAGTTTTCTCCACAAGAAGTCTAATAAAAATCAACTCCTAGAGGTAAATTCGACTTGGAACTTATAAAAAATGATTAGGAAACATTCCTCATGAAAGGAGGAAGCCCCACCAAAATCCCTTAATTATTGGATCGGTTCCCAATACTAGGAATCTACAATAAATGATAGGGAACACATTCCTAGATTTTCTCAATCATTGGAGCTCCAGAATTTGTGAAAATATTTTAGAATATCTTCTTGATTTAATATTTAATATTGATCCTCATGTAGTAGTGAAAAACTCCCTAAATTATCTCTTCCTCCAAATCTTCATAATTTCCCCAATATTCTCACAATATTCCACAAAAATAAACAATATCCATAAACCTTCCTAATGAATATATTAGTGTTAAAAATACATTATCTAATGCAAAAAGAGAGGTTTAATGTGCTGAAGGATGGTTAGATGGTCCTTAATTTATGTCAAATTCAGAGGCATGGGCCTTAATTTATGTCTAATTTATAGGCCCATGACTTGGTATGATGGATGAAGAAGGCTTGAGGTAGTAGGTTCAGATTTGGATAAATATTTTATGGTTTTCCCTAAAAGGAGTTACAAACACTGATTAAAGGAGGAAAAATTGTGCCTGTAAATTTTGTAGCCTGGAATTGTAGTATAAATTTTGCATCTGTAGCCCATATTAAAGGCAATTAACTAGCACCCGCTCATGTATATGAAAAAATTATTACTACTTGCCTAAACCAATGTTTTCACCCATGGAAAAGAAACTAAGGTTTTATTTTTTGAGACTATATCGAGTATGAATGCATCGATACAATGGAGTTAGTGCCTTGATCAGGTCAATTTTTTATTTATTTAGTTAGTTGATTTGGTCATGGTTACGTTACTATTGGTGTGAGTGCATTAAAACTCTGGGTAATCATCGACCTGATCGAAAGGAGTAAAGTTCAACGCATTTAATGGGAAACTTGGAATACCAACAAATGATTCCTTTGTTTTTTCCCATGGTTAATCATTAGGATTGTTTGTATATATGCCTCTCGTCACACAACAGTAACTCAAGGGAATCAATCTAAGCGATTAGGTATTAAACATCTGTGGATCAACTGTTGTTTTTTCTAGTTATGGAGATTGTGACGAGATTGTTTGAGAAGATGGTCTAATCAATGGTCAACATTTTTCTATGATTTTTATTTGGATGTTGAAAATACTTTATTGAAATAATTTAAGCACCCATGTAATTACCAATGTAATCATTATTGTTCTGGCCCAGGTTTAAAGATGTTCGAAGAGGTGACAAGGGTATTGTTGTCCTAGATCAAATCATGGGCATGATCGTAAAATCTCAAATATGAGATACCTTGTTCGATCTTTGTTAAGTGCGATTGTTTGAATGGCTCACCGTCTTCATCCATGCAGAGATCAAATTTTTCATTGAGAGAAACTCGCGTGAATCTTATAAGTTTTCAAATCATTGAGACATCAGTGTAAGTAATAATAAGTACGTATAGTGTGATGGTAGTGTGATCTCCCATAGAGATCAAATTTTTCATTGAGAGTGACTAGAGTTAAGGATATGTAATTGTAAATTAGTGAATGTGATTTGAGACATCAACATATGTATAGTGCGATGGAAGTGTGAGCTCTTGTAGAATGTAGTTGCAGAGATCAACTTTGTAAGTAATGAGTTCTAGTGTAATGATGAGGGAGTTAAATATGCTTTGCATTGGATAGATAATATGTGATGTTCTGAATGGAGGTTTGAATAGCATAGATGAGTCCGAGGTGTGAATGGAAGTGTGTATGAAGATCGTTTACAGAGGAGTTTGAATGGAAATTTTTTGATTCAAGTGTGTTCACATTGTCTCCTTACCTATGCGCATGTAGAGTTTATTGTCCTATAGTTGATATTTTGGCAAAGTAACTAAAGTGATTGGATTTCACTAGAAGAATATTAGTGGTATTGACTAGAAGAATGGGTGAAAAATACTAAGGTTTGGGTTAAACGTAATGTTCGATTTTCCACTTTAATTTATATATATGTGCGTGTGTGTGTGTGTGTGTGTGGGAAAGATCCAAAATCACATTGAACCTCGCAAAACCCCCAACCTCAAGCCAAAATTATACAGTGATTTAGCCCCCTGCTTCATAATTGGCTATGCTTATGAACCCCTTACTTTCTCAATGGTATGTGGCCAATAATGATGGCAATACCACTACATAGGAAGAACCTTACATAGAAGAAGCCAAAGGAACGGGAAGCCAAATAAATGAGAAGCCAAAGGAAAGAGAAGCCAATGGAATGTTGACAATGTAGAGGAGAAGACAAAATAATGTCAATGAATTAGGATAAGAAGCCATGGTAAAAAACATTATTGTTTTACCCTCCATGTGCATGGTAGAAATGCTAATTTTTTAACCCTTTGTGTGCATTGTAAAAACCCTATTTTGTGTGAAAAGATTCTAGCTTGTTTGTTTCTCGAATAAAGTGATAGTAAGGGCTTCAAATTTCTACCCCGACATATGTCATAGGGTTTGTCTTACCAAATTCAATGGGGAGAATAAGAAAGGAGAAGAAGTTGAGGCTTGGTTGTTGGAGATGAGGGAATATCTACAATTGTATAATTATTCTTCAAATTTGGAAGCTAGAATTCCCAATTACCACCTAAAGGGCAAGGCCAAATTATGGTGGGATTAACTCAAAGAGATGAAACACTTGGATGAGAGGAAAATTAAATGGAAGAAATTTAATTAATATTTCCAAATGAAATATTGATTAAAGCACTACTATGAGAGAAATATGCAAGAATTTTTTGATTTAAAGTTGGGGAACATGACCATGGAGGAGTCTGGTAGAAAATTTACTGAACTATTGAGATATGTGAGCTTTATCAAAGTTGAAAAAGTCAAGATACAAAGATATGTCAGTGGGTTGCAATATTTTTATTGTTACAGACTCAAATTTGATGAGGCCAAAACCCAAGATGCAACCATGAGGAAGGAAAAGAAGTTATATGTATAGAGTAAAAAGAAGTCAATCCTTTAGAGCACTTTGGAAAGAAATAAGAGGAATTTGATGGAATAGAGGAAGAAACAGTTTAAATGCTCACATTTCAAAAACAGTTCTTAGGTAAATAAATTAACATCACCCATCCTTAATGAGACAATAGGGGGTGATTTTTCAAACCAGAAACCCAAGTGCCAACCCATTAATTATTGGGGCTTTGAAGGAGATCATATATATAGGGATATTACTAAAAAAATAAGAAAAATGAGGGTTGTACACAACACAAGTAGGTGATATAGTGGAAAATGTGGGCAAAAGAATGCCCAAAATTTATGAAACATTGGATAATAGGTGGAATGAGAAGCAAGCACATATGATTGAAATTGAAGGTAAGATAAACAACTCTCGTATTACAATTCTAATTAAATCTAGATCTAGTCATAGTTGTATTGATCCAAGATTGGTTGAGAAAATTAATTTAAAGAAAACCAAACATTGCAGGGCATGGTTGGTTCAATTAGCTACAAGGGAAAAGAGAAAAATAATAGAGTTGGTGAAGGAATTTCCCCTCACCATGAATGGGATTAAGACAAGAGCATACTTAAATGTGATACCTTTGGGTTCTTATGCTTTCCTAATTAGCATGGACTAGTTGGAAAAGCACCATGCAGTTCTGGAATGTTACATTTTTTTTCTTTATTATGAGGAACAATAGAGGCTGCAAGTCCAGGGGATACAAAGGCCAATATCCATAAGGGAAATTCCAACTATGCAACTGAAGATGTTTTTAGAAAGGGGTGTCAAATATTTATAGCTCACTTGGATGAACCAAATATAGATTAAAAATCAAGTTTGGAGGATTACAAAGTATTGAAGGAATTTGTGGATGGGTTTGCTGATATTTTGGGATTACCTCCAAGGATAGATATAGACTTCTCCATTGATTTGGTACCTTGAGTTTCTATTGTATCTAAAGAACCTTATAGGATGAGCACACTAGAGGTCAAGCAATTGTTGATGTAATTGGCAGAGTTGTTCAAGAAAGAATACATATTCCCTAGTGTATCACCTTGGGGTGCTCTGGTTCTTTTTGTCAAAAGGAAAGATGGTACATTACGACTTTTGTGTATATTTCCAGCTATTGAATAAAGCGACAATTAAAAATAAATATCCTTTGTCAAGGATAGATGATTTATTTTATTAGCTCCAATGAACTACCATATTTTCAAGAATTGACTTGAGATCAAGTTATCACCAACGACAAATTAAAGAGGAGGACATCAGGAAAATAAAAATTAAAATTCAAACTTATTATGGAAAACAATCCTTTATAGTTGTGCATTTGGATTATCCAATGTAACGAGATTTTTTATGTGTTTGGTGAATGTCATCTTCAAAAATTGTTTGGACATTTTTTTTAATGATTCCCTGGATGATATACTGATATATTCCAAGACCAAAGAAGAGCATGAACACCATTTGATACTAGTTCTATAAGTACTAAGGGAGCATCATCTATATTCCAAGATGAGTAAACATTCATTTCACCAAAGGAAAATACATTACTTGGGTCATATTATTTCTTAGGATGGAATAGAAATGGTCTCGAAAAAAGATTAAGGCCATCAAAGAACAACCAATGCTTAAGAATGTAACAAAGGTGAGATATTTTATGGGCCTAGCTGGCTATTACATAATATTTATTGAATACATTTCAAGGATAGCCCATCCCATCACTTATTTTTAGAAGAAAGGTGTAAAATTTGAATGGTCAGCTAAGTGCAAAAAACATCCTTTCAACATTTAAAGTCTTTGTTAACTAGTGGGTCCAATATTAAATATTACAAATCCAAGTGAGTATTTCCTTGTATGCACATATACATGTAGGGAAGGAATAGGATGAGCGCTCATGTAGAATGGGCATGTAATATGCTACAAGTCCAGAAAAGTAAAGGATATTGAGAAGAATTGTGATTCCCATGATTTGGAGCTAGCAACTATAATTCATTGTTTCAAAATGTGGAGAGGTTACCTCATGGGAAGGAGGCTTGAGTTGCGGACTGGTCATTATGGGTTATGAAATTTAATTGAGAAACCAAATTTAAATGCCAAAAAAACTAGGTGGTTGGAATTGTTGGTCAAGTATGACTTTGAAAGTAAACATATTAAGGAAGAAAATATAAAGTAGTTGATTCACTAGCTGAAGGGTGCATATTATGCATGCTATAGAAGTAATAATTTGTGGGGATGATCTAATTAATAAAATTATAGAATCTGAATATTGTTCATCTATGATTCGAGAGATAGATTTCCATTTTGTTTGTAAGGAGGGCACTGGTAGAAAATCAGAGTTTGCGGCAGGAAATCAGAGTTGGGTACCACGGAGAGGCGAGAGTGGGGGGAGTTCCACTCCCTCCTATAGTCAAGCAATCTCTAATCAATTCAAGAAACCACTGGGCAGGAAGATACATAGGAAGAAGTCAGACGAGAGAAGTGAATAGGAGAAGATAATCAAAATGCTGATACAAAAAATCGCACTAGACGATCCAGTGCTATAGGCACACAGGGAACACATGGCATCTTATGCAGTTATTTGTAAATTCATGGGGTTATGACCAACAGAGAAGGCCTTAAATGCATGGATAAAGAATCATTGGAAACCTAAGGGGGATATTGATCTGTACCTTGGATCCAAGGGTTTGTTTTACTGTAGTTTTTAAAAACATAGAGGATAAAGATAGGGTGTTTGAAGGAGGGCCTTACTTCTATGCTACTGCAGGCCTCTATATGCGGCCATGGGTGATGAATTTCATACTAGAGCATGAGAAATTCACTTCGGTCCCCATTTGGGTAAGGCTCTATTCCCTACCTCTAGATTATTGGCAGCCATAATCATTAAAATCCATAGGAAATAAATTAGGGAAATTTTAAAAAATATCAGAGGCCACAATGTGAGGAAAGCACAGCTCCTTTGCCCATATATGTGTAGAGATGGACCTTTCTAGAGCTCTACCGGATGAAATAATTCTAGAGGTTTTTGATGGAGACTGGGTGCAAATGGTGGATTATGATCATGTTCCTTTCATATGCTGCAAATTCCATGAACACGGGCATCTATTTAGAGACTACCCCTTAAAAAAAATGGAAAGCAGAACTAAAGAAACCTCAGGGAAAGAAATTGAAAGCTTTAACAAAGTGGGGAGCAGAGGTAAAGGAGGGAGAAGGAACCAGAAGAAAGTCAGTGAGGAAAAGCAGTTTAGTCATAATAGGTTCAAGATATTAGAAGAATAAGAGAAGCATGATAAGGCGAACCAGATACTGGAGGACAACACTACAGAGAAGGAAAAGGAAGATAACATGGAGGATTTACCTGAAAATAACCAACAAATGGAGGATCTGCCGAATACTATGGAACTTTACAAGGACCAAGAAATGCCCCTGAGCAAGGTGGGAATAGAGGATCATGAACTGCAGGATATTCCGGATAGGGAGCATCTAGATCTAGAAAAGTTCTTGGAGTAGGGAACTACCAAAGGAATGGATTCACTACCTCAAGAGGCGTTTAATTGGGTGCAACAACTATTCCTATGGAGAACTCAGGAAAAAGGTATGGGGGTCAAAAGAAACCATGATAGTTAGGACAATGAAGGGGTTAAAACAATGAAGGCAACATCGGGACTAGCTCCTAGGAACCTAAGTAGGAAAAGGGGTAGGAAAAACAGAATGAGTTGCTGATAGAGTGTGGAAAACTCACGATCAATTCAGATAAGATAAAAGACCTAAATAGTTACCCATTGACAAATATTTCTTAATGAAGCTCACAACATGGAATATTAGGGGTCTAGGAAGTAAAAGGAAACAAGGAAATCTTAGCAATAGAATGAAAGAAGAAAAACCAGATATGATTTTCATCTAGGAAACAAAATGTTCAATAGAAAAAGTAAGAGAGATACATAGAAAATGGCTTATCATATATGAATATCTCGAAGTTAAAGAAGACAAATCAGCAGGAGAAATTCTCACACTCCGAACCCTTAGAAACTTGGTATTTTAGATGCTGAAGCATCCATGAACTATTTATTAGTGGTCATCCAACCTTTGGGGGACAAGGAAGTTTATTTTCTTACAAATGTGTATGGTCCACAAAAGCTAGAAGAAAAACTCAGACTTCTAACCTCATTGGAGGAGTTAAGAGGAATACATCCAGTTATCCCATGGATTCTGGGAGGAGACTTCAATATGATCAGGTCTCTATCGGGAAAAAGGGGGGACCAGATCACTAGGCAAAGATTCTATAGCATTTCAAAATTTCATACACAACATGAAGCTTGTAGATACTAAGACAAGTAATGGCATCTTTACCTGGAACAATAAGAAGGGAGGAGAGTCTCAAGTGGCCTTTAAACTTGACAGATTCATTATCTTAGAGGACCTCATCCTCACAGGCCATAAATTGGTAGCAATGATACTTCCTTTTGGAGGCTCGGACCGTTGGCCTATTCAACTTGAAGCGTCCTATATAGGAACTCCAAGAAATAGACCTTTCAGATTTGAAAACATTTGGCTTAACCATCCTGACTTCATCAACAACATTGAAACATGGTGGACAAAAGACACACAAGTTCAGAGTACCAAAATGTTCCTTCTACATCAGAGATTGAAACACGTCAAACAAAGGCTTAAAGTTTGGAACAAGAATGAATTTGGCAATATATTCGAAGCCAAAAAAGCAACAGAATGGAAACTACAAGAAATTAACCAAACCCTCCTTTTAGAGGGCTTCGTCGAGTAGAGTAAGGAATAAGTAGATCATGTTCAACAAGAATGGGAAGACTTATGCAAGAAAGAGGAGATTTTCTAGAAACAGAAATCGATGGTTCAATGGTTAAAATAAGGAGAAAAGAATACAAGGTTATTTCACATATCTACCATGGATCATAGGTCGCTAACAGGATTTCAAAAATCAAAGATACTTAAGGAAAATAGTTCACCACACATCAAGAAATAGAAGCTATTATGGTTCAATATTTCTAAGGCATAGCCGAGGAGCCTCTCATAGACAGATCTCAATTCATGAAGGAATTCATAAAGCACATTCCTAAGCTAGTGACAAGAGAAGACAACTATAATCTTAACAGGCCAGTGAATGAAGAGGAAATCAACGAAGTCATCAAAGAAATGCAAAATGGGAAGGCTCCAGGTACAGATGGTTTCAACGTTGACTTCCTCAAAGCATGTTGGGAAATAGTAAAGCAAGATATCCTCGATGTGGTGGAGGACTCAAGGAAAAACAAAACTGTTCTAAAGGCGCTCAACACCTCTTTCATAGCCCTGATTCCAAAGCAAGAGAATGCTATCACACCAGACAAATTTAGACCCATAGCATTATGCAACGTGGTGTATAAAATTATTTCAAAAGTAAGTGCGAATAGACTTAAGCCCCTGCTCCCAACTCTAGTGTCTGAGGAGAAAACTGGATATGTGGAAGGTAGGAAAATTCTCAATAACATCATTCAAGCTCATGAGGTGGTTCACTCACTTAAGAGAAATAAGCAGGCAGGTATGATCATTCAGCTTGACCTAGAAAAGGCTTATGATAAGTTGAGCTAGGCTTACATCAAGGAAGTACTGAGAGCATATGGCTTTGACCATAACTGGATTAGATGCCTAATGGCCCTTGTAACCACCCCAAGTTGTTCAATCCTGCTAAATGGCTCACCATCCAAGACCTTTAAGTCCTCGAGAGGACTCAGGCAAGGAGATCCGCTCTCACCCTTCCTCTTTATTCTCATGATGGAAGGGCTAGGAAATGCGATTAAATATGCCAAATAAGAAGGAAAAATTCAGGGTCTCAAACTCACTTTAAATGGGGATGCCTTGTCCCATCAACAATTTGTGGATGACACCATGCTGCAGGGCACACCGACGGTCAAGGAGGCTCAAGCCTTCAAAAAATCCTGAACGAATTTGCTCTGGTTACGGGGCAGAGGTAAGCCTAAACAAATAAAAAATTTTCTTTTTTAACACTGATATTGCTATTAAGAGGAACCTCACTAGAATTCTAGGCTTCCAAAGGGATATGCTACCCTCCAAATATTTGTGAGTGCCTTTGACAGACAAACCTTTAAGCAAGGCAGTTTGGGAGCCGGTTATTAATAAACTTCAAGACAAAATCTGGAAATGGACAAGTAGGTGTTTGAACTTAGCAGGAAAGCTAGTTATTACAAAAGATATACTTCCAACTGTCCCCATCTTCATGCTTTCAGCCCGTCCAACTCCTAAAGAAGTAATGCAAAACATCATAAATATCCAAAGGGATTTTCTTTGGGGCAAGGGTGAAGAGAAAAGGAAATGGGATTTGGTAGCCTGAGATAAGATATGTAAACCAAAAATACACAGAGGTTTGGGACTTGATGACCCCGAAACACTAAACAAAGTCTTGGGGGAAAAAATATGGTGGAGATGGATAAAAGAATCAGTTTCTCCTTAGGCCAAAGTATGGAAACAGAAATATGCAAACAATTGGGAAGAAAGAGATTACATTAGGATGTCTCGACTCATCAAAGGCTCCCACATTTGGAACAAAGCTTGGGAGAATAGAGCCTTAGTTCAGGAACACAATTTCTGGGAGATCAGAGATGGAGACCTTGCTTGGTTTTGGGAGGATAATTGACAACAAGAACCTAAAATGTTAAAAGAAGAATTTGCGAATCTCAAGCATGATACTTATGACAAAGGGTTACTCAAAGTAAAGGACTTTTTGGATCAGGATAGAAGTGAGGGAAAATGGAGAATATGGAAGAACCTTGTATACAGTGATGATTCCCTGTTGAAAGCCTAGGCACAAGCTCTTACAGGCATCTTGGAACAGAGAAAGATTCTGAAATCAACATCTTCAGGTCAACTAAGATGGGGTAAAAATAATGAAGGCAACTTTAACCTCAAAGAGGCCAAACGAATAGCACTGGGGCTCAACTTCTCAAACCCGGATAAGGTATGGAAGGACTATGGTAGAACCAATACTGGATGAAAAATAAACTATTTATGTGGTTAGTACAACATAAAAAGATTCTGACTTGGGAAAACCTCAGTAAAAGAGGTGTAGCCGGTCCATCTAGATGCCAATTATGTGAATTACAAGAAGAAACAATGGAACACCTTCTCAACCTCTGCCCATTCACCTCCACCTTGTGGAAATGGATGGCATCAATATTTAGAAAAAAAAACAAGGATATTGGTAGCATTACCAGCACTTTGAAGAATTGGAGGAAAAATTTCTCTACAAATGAAATAATCAACAAAGCATGGGCTTTGGTTCCAAGCTTTATAATATGGGATGTCTAGAAATAATGCAACAAAAAAATCTTCAAGAACAAGTTTGGATCACCCTAGAGCATCATGGCTCATATTTTAAGTCAGATCAAAGAGACTGTAGGAGCCCTCATAAAATCCCCCCCTGAAAACCAGCCTCAAGTTCGAGATGAGTATATTCTTCTTAATTTGGGACTGCAGGGGCTTTTGCCCTAGGCACAAACAAGACTACTAGTCATATCACAGTTGATAAGGAATTCTGGCAACCCCCACCACAGGGTTTTATGAAATGTAATATAGATGGAGCCTCAAAAGGAAACCCGGTTATATCTAGTTATGGAGGAATCATAAGAGATGAAAAGGGTTTCATACAAACCATCCTTCACAGTCACTTGGGGAGGGCCACCAATAATATGGCAAAGCTCATGGCCATGGAGCATTTCCTAGAAATCTTGAGGGACTCAAATTTACAAAACACCATAATTGAAGCTGATTTCGAATTAATAATTAATTCGGTCAAGAGAATTGGAAATGGCTTAGTACCAGAGAAAGTGTCGAGACACTGGAGGTTACTGCAAGATTATCAATGTATTCAATCCCACTTGCATATCATGAGAACCCTTAGTTTTATCCATGTGCGCAGAGCAACCAACAGATTAGCGGACATTTTGGAAAAAGGTGTGCTCTGTTCCAAAACCACCATAAGATATGATTGGATAAGGACTCCCCAAGGACATCTGTGGGAATAATGCTCCAAACAGGCGGCCTTAGACATAAATCTCTATCAAAGCAAGGAAAATAGGCAGGATGAAGGCTGATGGAGACAGAGGATTTTTGGTCTATAGGGGAAAACAATACATGGAAAAATACGAGCAAGAGGTCAGATACCCCTCTACAGTCTGCATATGGTTTTCAGGAAGGAAAATGTTCTCACAACTATACACACTCATGGTTCTTGAGTGGAAAACAATTAATAGGCCTAGTCTTCGCATGGACCCTAATAACATTAAGAAGGGCCTTTTAATTTTTTGGGCCATGGACTCATTTAAAATGGTGGCAATTTGGCACAATCACAACAATCCCATGGATTTCGCGAGGACAACAACAACAACATTAACAATTAAACCCAACCCGAAATTACTTAGGCCAGATTTTTATCAAGCTTCGGGTCTGATAGGAACGTTAAGTTTTGTTCTTGTTGCACTATTAGCTTGGAATCGTGCACTTATGGTGGATTTTGGGCAGGTAAGGTGCTCACGGGTTAACTCCCCAAATGGACCTGAACTAACTTTTAAAGGTGGTTCAATGGTCTTATTGGGTCTGATTTATTGGTTAAAGGGCGTGCATGTTTGCCACCTGAAATGCCTCATAATTGTTTTATCTGTGGAGCGAGATCGCTCGATTTTTAGAGAAGATTTCATATTATTTTGTGGGCCCTCGGCCCAGGGTATGTAATATTGGCTCGATAACAAAGGTTGGGTTGGTTTTTCATTTTGGTGGGCCACATTGCCTTTGTTCTTTATGTAAAAATATGTAACTTTTTAATTATTTGAATAGAAGGAACTACTCTAGCTTAAGCAAAAAAGAAAATTATAGAATCTGGAAATCAAAATTAGTTGTATGTTGATATAAAATATAACCCACAGTAAGATAATGTGCAACCAAAATATCGGGATTATGAGATGGGAAAAGATGGAATTATTTTATGTAAAGGTTGATTTTATGTGCCATATGTACAAGAATTAAAAAAATTAATTTTAAATAAAATGAACAGAGTGCCTTATGTTGGGCACCCAAGTTACTATAAAACTATTACAACAATTAAAAATTAATTTGTTTGGTCACGATTGAAGAAGGAAGTGGCTAGTTATTTAGTTAGATGCCTAGAATATCAAAGAGTTAAGGTTGAGCATAACCACTTAGCTGGTTTATTGCATCCAATACACATTTTTGAGTGGAAAGACATGTTATCAATTTATTTTATTAGAAATTTTCCTGGAGTTGCAAAGGGGCATGATTATATAATGGTAGTGGTGGATAAGCTCACCAAGGATGCCCATTTTATTCTAGTGAAGTCAATGCACAAGTTAGCTAATATAGCTAAAATTTATATATCAGAAGTTTCTAAGCTACATGAAGTGCCTCAAGAAATTATTTTAGATAGAGATCCAAAGTTTACATCCAATTTTGGCTAGGTTAATTTAAAGCATTAGGTACTAATTTGAATTTTAGTACAACATACCATCTAGATGGGTTTTCTATAGCATTTTCATTTTGTGATCAAGTACAATAAGGCTACCACAAACAAGTTGAATGAAATGCTCTAAAGGTCACCCACATCAAATATTAAACTTTGGGAACTCTTATACACATGGATCCATTCACACATGATGAATATAAAGAGGCATATTTAGAGGATGAGGAATTCAAGGAGGTGTTTAAGTAGTTGCAAAGTTACATTCACATGCACAATGTCAAAAACATCATTGTCTACCATATCTAGGATGGGTTACTCTACATGATGGTGTTGGCATTTTGGCACTGATTTAGAGCTATGGCACAGGTATTGTCCTTGATGGCAACTCTCTTTGGTAATAGATCTCAATTCAGGATTTCATAATGAAGGAAAACACATATACGCAGATTCATTTAGACGAAGACGCGTATACACGCAGTTTAGACGTTACAAAAGCGCGTATATGTTGGAGAACTTACTTTTGGACCGTGGTAGTTAGTACTTGGTATTTGAACCTATCGTTTTGGACCATGGTATTGTGAAAGGCATAAGACTATAAAAGAGGAAGGAGATCATTTGGAAAATGATCATCAGAATTATTATTGAATATCTAATAAAGTGGTAGATCTAGAATACTAGTAATTGGGATATGGTGCAGATCTGGATCTGAATGAAGGAGGAACCTTAGCGCAAAGAGAAGGATAAATTCTATTGATGGGTCATAATCTTTAAGCTTGAATGAATCTTTGTATTATTTTGGTCTGTTATATGTGGCGCTTGCTTGATCTATAACACTGATAATCTGGGTTAATTAGTGTTTGAATATCTGAAAGAGCAAATTATCCTTTATAGATCTGTCCGCAGGTTCAATGAAGCGAAGGCGCATATACACGCCGGTTCAGTGAATGAAAACAATGTATACGCAGGTTGTTCTAAACACAGAAGCGTATGCACGCATGTTGCAGGTTATTGAAATAGCGTATATATTTTGAGTTGTGATCTAGCTGATTCTGTTTATTGCTGCTGTGTTCTGGGTTCAGATTTTGGTGTGTGGTTTCTGGTACTATGTTTTGGGTACAGCTATCAGAGAAGTATCTACTTGATTCAGAAAAGGAGATTGGTTGATTCTTGATGATTGATTGATGTTCA
The DNA here is from genome assembly GCA_000404065.3 of Pinus taeda. Classification (NCBI taxonomy): domain Eukaryota; kingdom Viridiplantae; phylum Streptophyta; class Pinopsida; order Pinales; family Pinaceae; genus Pinus; species Pinus taeda. The sequence continues at coordinate 145,341 of APFE030418269.1, forward strand.
TGGATCCAGTCTGAAAATTTATGAAACGTGGTCCCTAGAAGAAAGTGAAGGTTGTAGCCTTCAGTAGGCTAGCACCTACGTACTAGTATCTTGGCTAGTGCAAGAGCTAAGGGGGTTGTAGCTCCCTTCTAGGAGAAGCTGGAAA
>APFE030418269.1:159756-178751 GCA_000404065.3 Pinus taeda
ATTTGTTTACACCCTTGCATGTATATAAGGTGACTTATGGAGTAAATATAAAAAATGTTTTATTTATTTACCATACTCCTCATTTATTTATATTTTTATTAATTTACCATACATGTTTTTATAAATATGGTATTTGGCCTGTACGATTCACTTAAATAAAACCTATTGTTGAAAATGGGCGAATGGATTCACTTAAATAAAACCTATTCTTGAAAATGGGCCAATGGAAGGTTGTAACTCCTAATTTCAAGGGCTAAATTTACCTTTTTTACCCTCTCCCTTAAAATAAGGTGGGCTATTTGAGGTGATTTATAAAAATGTACCATGATACAAAATATTCGCCCACTAAAAATTTAAAACTCCTTAATTTTGCCAAAGGGCGAACATTCGCCCCTAAAATTTTCTATGATCACTGCATGATGATTTATATTGATTTTGAACTAAATGAGAAGAAAAAAACATGTGAATTGATTAATAAACCAATAAGTATCTAAATCGAGACTAAATCTTCAATGTTATTTCTAAATTTACTATTTTCTTCTCATTTTTGAATTTGAGAAGGATTGTGACCTTGAATCATTATTATCATAGATATTGTACATAATTGCAAATACTTAGTTTTAAGTGTAAAAATGTTTCCACTACAAAAAAACGTGTAAAAACGTTTGTGAATGTTACCAATTATATTATAAAAATCCAACAAGATGAATACAAAATAAATATAATTAGCGAAATAAAGAAAACAAAAACAAACAACAGTAGTATAAATGATGAAATAACACAAGTACATATCACTGTCCATTATCATCAACCTGATTATGTTCCTCGCTTGGCATGATAACACTGTTGTTCTCAAAAATATGTTTTGATCTAGGTTCATGTCTTAATACAAACCACCAATCCCTATCCAACACATCTAGGTAAACTAACACATGGGTGCAGTGTTTTGGGAAAACATAAGGCTCCCTTCCTTCATGCCACATCTTTCTAGAGTTGATAGATATCAACCCACTATCATGATCTTCCTTTACATTATTCTGATCAAAGGTGTCCCATCACTTGCACCTAAAAATATCACGTTGGAACAAAGAGAAGTCCAATTGAATGATCTCTTGTATCTTTCCAATGTAACATAACATCCCTTGCATTACATTTTTTGATCGCGATGGCTATCACGACTAGAATTGTCAAAATCGACATCCGCTCCATGGTATTCTATCATGCATCCATCATTGGTAGCCTCTGTGAAAAAATTGTTTCCATATGCCCACATAGATGGTAAAAAATGGACATATAAAAAAGTGAAAAAAATCACAGTGTTTAAGAATATTGGATCATCTAACATAGGCTTCCCATTTGAATCGAACATTTTTACAAACTCCTTCTCCTTCTCTCTCTCATATGCTCTAAGCCATTCAACCGGTGTCATTATTGTAGGCCATTGGTTTCTCTCTAGTTTACCATTGAAAGTGGATGTTTCTCTTCTGTAAGGGTGTTCATCTGGGAGGAATACCTGGAGCAGTGATACACTAGCTTTCATAGGTGGTCGAACCACCTAGCCTTTAGAGAAGGTCCACAACATTTACATCCATGATACCCTTTTTTACAAGACCAACAAAATTATTATATATAGGTTGGCACGTTAGTGACCATGAATATTAGAAAAATTGCAGCGAATTAAATTAATATGCAAAACAATATTGTTACGTATATAAAACAAATCAATAAAAATGTAATTTTCCGGAGAAAAATCGTAAGCCTGGATAATCATTTATGGTGTAAGCACATATTCCATACAATCTAAAACTCCCCTATGTTTTGATGGGTTTTGATATATCGTACACATATATCCCTTCCCATAATTCCTTCAATTCAACTACCAATGGTTGTAAGTAGACATCCATATTCTTCACTTGTCTTCTATTAGGGCCTATGACAACCAACATAAGATGTTCATTCTTCACACACAATAATGGGGGGATATTGTTATTGATCACTACTACAAGCCAAACAAAATAGTTGGTGTTTTGGAGGGGATATGGATTGATGTCATCCATGGCTATGCTGGGTCATAGACTTCGTACTTCATCCTTGAAATTTGTTGGTCATGTATCCTCTATATGATTCATGGATATTGAATCTATTGGGATTCACATAACTCCTGACTCAATTCTGTGTGAGGCATTTGATCCCTGAAATATAACTAATTATTTGTAATAAAAGAACCTTTGAATCCTTGCGATTATAGGCATGTGCCTCACTATCTTATGAGGAGGACCATGTGATTTACATTTTTTTTTTACAGTACCTATCATGCCCACATTTCAAACATATCTATTTGTATGCATTTATCCTCTATATAGAATATAATCATTTTGACATGCGTGATATGACATGTACTCAACACCCAACATTTTCAATAACTACTTTTCCTCTTCATAGTTACCTGACAAGACATTATCACTCATAAGAACCTTATATTTGAATAACCTCCAGTTTGTGAGGAATATAATTGTACAATTTTAATATTTAAAGTTCATAAAATCAGCTATTTCTAATGTTGATTGTGTGACAAGATTTCACAAACTATAAGGGACTTGATCGATCATGCAGGTGAATTTCCTCAATATTATCGAGAAACATGCATTTGACATGCAAAATTTTCTTTCAATTTGTACAACAACATCGTTGTCCCTAGCTAAGTAGACTTTGACTTGCTACGAGGTTAGCTAAGTAGACTTTGACTTGCCGCAAGGTCCAAACATAGGGGTGGTGGATGATGGAAATGAGATTTTGGGGGTTGCCCAAAATCCCAAATTCTTTATTCATCCATACAAAAATTAACTGTGCGGAAGATATATATCTCTCTTATTACATAGCCAAAACACACATAAACACAGACACGCCATTAACACAATACACATATATTATAATGTGAATAATACAACACGGTTACAGGTAAGGCATTTCAGCCTTAGAATCGAGCTCACGCTCGACTACATTTTTCACTCACAGATTTCCTCACAAATTAAGATGCTTGTCCCACACCCTATCACACTATACATTTATATAAGAATTTTAGTAAGGATCAATCTTATCCTCTCTTGATTTTCTCCACAAAAGCTTCATGCATGCACGCTTTAAATCTATTTTATCCTTTTTAAATATATTTTTCTGCTTTAAATCACGCTTTTCTTTTGTTCTGATCCTCTGGTCCACCTTTGTTACCTTTGTTTGCTTTATTGCTGAGTGCTCCCGCATCAGACTCCCGAGGCACAAAAATTTATGACCTCCTGGTCATATGCTTCTGGTCTTCATAATAGCAATTTTATCCACTGCATTCCTTCACTAGAACTCTGTGAGCTGCAACCAACCTCTACAGTAAACAGCCTCATCTGTTACACGATGCCTCACCAAGCCCTCCCGCACTCGGACTTTTGGCATCCTTCTCTAGGTTGCTGAAAATCTTCTCACCTTCTGTTGCCGCCACCTGCACAATAGCAAGACCATAAACTCTCCATCTTTAACACATTGTACCTCTTTCCGCAGAATCTTTTACTGCTCTGATACCACCTGATGAAAATGAGATTTTGGGGGTTGCCCAAAATCCCAAATTCTTTATTCATCCATACAAAAATTAACTGTGCAGAAGATATATATCTCTCTTATTACATAGCCAAAACACACATAAACACAGACACGCCATTAAGACAATACACATATATTATAATATGAATAATACAACACGGTTACAGGTAAGGAATTTTAGCCTTAGAATCGAGCTCACGCTCGACTACATTTTTCACTCACAAATTTCCTCACAAATTAAGATGCTTGTCCCACACCCTATCACACTATACATTTATATAAGAATTTTAGTAAGGATCAATCTTATCCTCTCTTGATTTTCTCCACAAAAGCTTCATGCATGCACGCTTTAAATCTGTTTTATCCTTTTTAAATATATTTTTCTGCTTTAAATCACGCTTTTCTTTTGTTCTGATCCTCTGGTCCACCTTTGTTACCTTTGTTTGCTTTATTGCTGAGTGCTCCCGCATCAGTGGAGCATATTTCAGGCTTTCAAATAAGGTATCATTGATATGAGAATTATCCCCTAGCTCATCATTTTAGAATGCACCTAACAACATTACCTCCTTGGCAGTCATATCCGGTAAGTAATCATACATACCAACCTCTATTTGATTGCCTCCATTGCCAACTTGTGATGGAGAACTACTATTGTTGTAGTCATTCATAATTGATGAATCTAGAAATAGTGGGAATTGAATAGGTGGTTGATTCAACCATTCTTTGTATGCTTCCTCTTCGAGTGCTTTTCTTAATGCAACATTCTCTCGAGTTAACGTTGTATTGGGGTGCACTGGAAGATGGTAGGTGGGTCACTCATCATCACTAGAATCCTAATTTCAAAAATTATTGAACGCCATTAGTATAATATCAATGTTATTAGTGATCATGTCAATGCAATTGGTTTGTTGAAATTACATTCCACCAAACAATTATTGCCATCGCTGATCCAAAATCATGAATCATGGTTGAAAGATGCCATGTCCCAATTTGCAGGGTGAAGAAGTTGCCCATTTTCATCTACCAGTTGCTTGCAATATGTTGCTCTTGATAAGAGCTTTCAACGTTTTTAAAATGGAGGAATATGTTTTGTATATGAACTTGATGAACTTGATTTTGAATCAGGATCTTACAAGTTTGGATACATTTTTATTCAAATTGACATGGATTAAAAAAAAAAAATTAGGTAATCAAAATATAAATAAAATATGAACTTACTGGATATGGAAAGGGAGAAATCTGAGAAGGAATTTGATCAACAACATGGAATGAGATGGACTTTGAAGAATTGGCCATTTGATATTATTGAGATTGTGTCCATGCATTTGAGAAAAAGTAGAATTAAAATTTTGTGTGCATATCTAAAACTAATCTTGAGAACCATATAACCACAATATGAATTTCAATATAGTTCTCAAACCATTTTTCAAGAATAAGGTGACTTTAAGCTGAAAATGTCTACTATGAACTACTGTAATTAATGTGGATGCATCCTAAAGGATAATTTGAGATTAATCATTTTATGTGAAAAATTTTTAGATAGATTTTAAACTTGATTGGTGCGCTTATCAGAACAAAGTGCACCGATGCATTTAAATAATACCATTATCAAGGCATTTAAATGATACCCTCACCGATTTATGGCATTTCGAAAAAAATGTTATCATATTGGTGCTGTTGTACAAAAATACACCGATTAAAAAAAAACACTGGTACGCCCCTATTTCCATATTTTAGAAAATAAAAATGAATTCAACCATCTCGGTGCTCTGATAATAATTACAACATCAATTCTTTTAAATAGAAACTATATTATTGCGTTAAAAAAACTAATTGCACCATTTTGGGATTTCGAAAAAAAATAAAATTGTATCATGTTGGTGTGTTTTTTTTATAAAAGAACTAGTGCACTTGACTATCGAACACAATGATGTTTGAATAAATTGAAAAAAAATACATGATTTTTTGTTTAATTAAAAAATGAGCGGCAATTGATTTTTGCAAATATAATTTCACAAATTCTTTTAAATAGTAAAAAGTTATTCTCTATTTCATTATTTTTCCCAAAATTTCAAGGGAGTGATTTGAAAGAGTGACACACATGGAGTACTGTGTAACAACAAAATATCATTTGCAAGAGAGACATATTGGGAGCACAGTGGAGGAGAAAAATATTTTGGAACAATAGAAATATTAGAATTTGAAAGGTATGGTGATTCACTCAAAATCCTTAATGGATTTTTTTTTTAAATTTTACTGTTAATTTTTTTACAATTTCTGTTACATTTATTCACAAAATAGGAATATTTTTTTTAAAACCTTGTATAATAAAAAAATTACTATTGATTATACTAGTAATTTGTTTTATGATCTTCGTTCCAATTTAAATTAAATTAAAATTCAGAAAAAAAAAACAATAAAATTCAATACTTACCTTAAAGCCTTGCTTCTTCCTGCAAAATTTCACCTTAGGGTTTAACTTCCTCTACCACTTCAGAATTAAGGTTTTCCCTTTTAGGCATTTTATATTTAATGGGTTTGTGTACTTAATATATATTGGACATTTTGCATGTAAAGTGGGGGAATCACTTATTGCATTATATCCAAAGTCTGTTAGCCTTGCCCGTTTAAAAAACATATATATGTTATGTGGTGTGCTCTGTATAATGTAACGCACTGGTACGCCCATTGTAATACAACACACTGGTATATTATAACATTGTCGATTCTATCTAGTTTGTTCATCATTGCTCCTAGTGTAATATAACACATTGACCTGCCTCTTCCAAATATGACTATTAAATCATTGCAGTGCGTTTAGACTTACAAGTCGCTACGTCATAATTTAAAATTATTTTATAAAAATAATTTTCAATGACGGTGCTGAACAATTAAACACCCAATACGTTTAAACACCTAATACGTTTAATGGGATAAAGACACTGATTCATTTATTCAGATAAATGTATCGATTACCAGATCTTTTCACGAAAAATTTTAAGGATGGAAAATTATCGTGAAGTTTAAAAACATTGGCGAATCTCACTATTCCCTAATATGCAAACTATAAAAATTTTATTGATGTATTTGTAAAATTATTTCAAAATAATAATGATTTTATATAATCTATATATAATATTAGTGATTTTTGAGGTCCAAATAATTTTGTATTGTAAAATTTGGGTGAACCATTTTTATTAATGACGTAAATTGGCAAATTGTTTTTTGGAAAAATCATGGAAAATTAGCCCACCTCTTAATATTAGCCCCTAAAATTTTCCATGGAGTTCTTTTTGGCTGAAAATTTATTTGATTTATTTGTAAAATATATTTAATGACTTATGTATTGAATGGTACATGTTGTATATTGAAAAATTTCTTTTCATAAGGTGTGAAGTAACAAAAATATTGATTGACACAATGATAACACATCAAAAAAGCAAAGAATGCAAGTTCTTTGCAAAATCTTTACAAAATTAATATGTTTGAATTATATGTAATTTTAACTAATATGTATTGGTTGGTTTGCGTCATGCAGAGCCACAAAATGAAGAAGGTCGAAAATATTACTTCTAATCTAAGAGTAGAAGAGAATAAAAGTTTGATATAAAAATCGCAGAAGGATGAACGAGGTAAATGAAAAAATACTATTCAATATGAGTTTTTTTTTTTTTTTTTAATTTTCATTAATAATATACTTAATAATATTAGATAACATGTTTCAAAAAATCTATTAACTCATATATGTTTAATGTTTTATAGGGAGAAACAATGAAGGAAAATATCAATGTCATTCTAGGAAAAGGAAAATTATAGAACATGTAAATGACTGTGTATTGGTCCTTAATTCATATGGTGAGTGGTGTTGGAGGTTAATGAAAAGGGATTTTTTTTTTTTTTTGCAAAACTATGAGGGATCTAGTGGAATGAACGTATAGACATACTTTCCACTTATAATACAAAAATCAATCCAATGATTCTAAGAACCAAATTATATCTTAACTACATGAAGTATTTCCAGAGTAATGGTTAATGAGACATTCCATACTTGCAATAGAAAATCACACAAAACAAAAAAGAATCATACGAAATGTAATATTCTTAATTAAAATGATTTTCTAGAATTATATATATATCTATCTATATATATATATACAAACCATTCGTTTATTAATATCGATTTTGTTATATTTAGTTTTCATATATCAATATAAAAATAGTTTATTACTTTTTTTCAGGAAGATTATGAAAATCGCAATTGACCAATGAGTTGATATGCGAAACATGCCAATAGAAATGCCAAAAAAAGTGTACAAGGAGATGGTCAAAGAAATGGACATAATTGCATCAAAGGAGAAGCCATCTCAACAACAACATGCTTCAAATGTATGTAATCATGATTGAATTTGCACATATAACATTTTTTTAGCATTAAGTATTAATTCTCAAGTATTTTCTTGCAGAAAAGAAAACAAAATGGAATTCATTATACACATAAAACAGGACGACAAGGAAGAAAAGGGTTGATTTCAAAGTTTGCGAGTAATTGTTAATATTTCCTTATAAAAATTCAAGTTTTCATTTTTGTAAATTGTAAGTTGTTTTACAGCAACCATCTTTGAATGTCTTAAAACAAGTGCTAACATACAAAGAATATTCATCAGAAGAACTGATCGACATTGGGTTGAATAAGGGTTGTGAGTATATGTTGGCATATCAAAAATTAATTGTGGAATTTGCAAGTACCTATGTTGTTTTACTTCTCTACATTGGGTTGAATAAGGGTTGTGAGTATATGTTGGCATATCAAAAATTAATTGTGGAATTTGCAAGTACCTATATTGTTTTACTTCTTTGAGTTTATAATTAATAGAACAAACAAATCCTTAATATTAAATTTATGATTTATTATGGGGTTTAAAACATGTAAGAAAGAAACTATGGAACTACGCTAGCAAAAGAATTGTTACAACAAGGCATGATGCTTGGTTTTGAAACTATGTGCAAATTTTATGGATCACTTCTTGCTATGGTACATTTCTATTCGATTTGCATTCATGTATATTATTTATTTCAATTTTCATTATTCTCACTAATGTGGATACACTCATTACACTTTATTTTTGTGTTTGCAGGTGGAACAAGATCAAGAAGACATAATTGGGAAAGAACAATTACTTTAATATCAATAAAATTGAGAAAAACATACAACCTCAAAGCCTTGATGTTACAAGTCTCTTCTCACAATATCCAACCCTCTCCTTGGATAAATAGCCTCCCAGCCTTATTTCTGCAGCATAAGCCTACCTCCAATAGTTCTCACCAATCCTTAGGTTTGTGTTATCTTTATAGGCCAAGCAGGGGAAGTTTGGGATCCATTTCCCAAGGGATGAGATCCACAAATGGTGGGATAGGGGTTCCAAAAAGAGAGGGAGGTAGCTCCATTATGGGGGGGATCAAGGCTGAATAGGAACCCATTCAAAGTTTGTTAGTTAGGAAATATTCAACTAACAACGCTTATAGAATTTACTTTTTACTTTTACATGTTACGTCATGTGCATAGGCCACAGTGTTAGACATAGCACACTTCTTCGTAGTCTCTAATGTGCTCTTCTATGTAGGTGTAGAAATTGACCAAGGAACTGTGCAGGAAGCCAAAAATAGGGTTTTAAGCCTTGGGGTCTAGGAATTTCATTCTCTTTGGGATAGTTTGGGTTCTAGCCTTGCAAGGGGATTCTTTGAAACACATTGATGGATAGCGAAAGATCAAAATCGGTGGTCATTTTCCTAATGCAAAAAAATTATGTGTAACATATTGCCCCCTAAATTGCAAATTAAGAAGAGATATTTGATGAGTGAAGCACTTTATCATGCCAAGGTTTGGGTCAGAGAATATAGTCAGAGACCTGAAACAATCAATCAAATGTTACAATGAAATATATAATCATCACTGAGGTAGGCATTCCCATGCTCAGAAAATAAATGTCTCAAAGAACTAGTATGAAAATACATCTAAAGGTCCATGTCAACATAAGACGTAGTATGGACACAACCATCAATGTATCTATGTTTACAATCATGAATATTTAATAAATCCATGCATCTTGGATGGGGGAAACTAGATCTAGCGTCATGATATCCATCTCTCAATCCGTAGTACAAATCTAGCCATGCGAGTGAATGTCTCGTAGTTGAACATGGTAGAAACCACTTGATTACCAATCAATGATGTGAATCGTTAACAAGTGTGAGAGAAACCACCAATAATGACAATGGTTTTCAAGGTACTTCTAGTACAATCTACAAAGTTTGAATATATGTGCTAATGCCAAACACTCGTAGAATCATTCGAATGAAGGTCAATGATGAGAATTTGTCATCGAATGTGAGAAACCTATCATTAAGGAATGCAGGCTTCAAGGAACTGAAGGTTTCTACATCAACTTCCAAGATCATGAGTTGAATTCAATAGGAAGTGACTCTCCACTGAAGGGCATATGCCATGAAACTCATGTAAAAGTTTGAAGAACAACAGTTTGGAGTAATCCAAGACTGACATAATGATGGTCGATGTGACTGAGGGCTATGAATGAAAAAGTAATTTGATTGACATTGGACTTCTCTTGAACATATTAGTGACAAGACATTTCAACTTGGCAGAATTTGTCTCAAAAACTAATACCCAACCACCTGAAGACTTTCAATGAGGTATGGTCAACTGAAAGGCAAATGGATTTCAAAATCCAAACACAAAAGTGACAGAGTGTCATGTTCAAGAGAGACATGTTTCCTTTTACAATACAAAAACAAAGGTTCTTTCCCACTTTTCCCCCACCATTATTGGTAAGTACCTATTTTATTTTTACAAGCTTGAGGAGGATATCATATGCTTGTCCTGGAAGCTCATCCTTCAGATGAGTCCTTCAAAGTATTTTTAATGAACCCTATGAAGGAGTGGTTCGATCTCGTCATGCTTAACGAGTCTTACACTGTTTACTTTTTATGAGTCCAGCGAAGGGGTAAATCGATGTCATTTTCATTTTTAAAGAGTTTCAAAAGACAAAAAATGAAAAATTGTTGAGTTATTTCAATGTAAATTTTAATGAGCACGAAGAAAGTAAATCTCAGTGTTTTTTAGTTTTTGGGAGTCAGGAAAAAAACATAAGTCAACTTCATAGTGCCCTTTTTCGTAAATTGAGTCCCTCAAGCCCAAAAAACGGTAAAATAATGCAAAAAAGAACTCTATTGACCATGATTAGTGAATGTATACCATTTTCATAAATAGTCTAATTTAGTCCGTAAAAGGGATAAACTTATACTGAATAGATAGTTGTTCATTTACTTTTACGAGTTCGAACAGTGAAGTTCTCAGTGATCTTACATGTTTAGGGAGTCTGAAAAGGGTGTAAAGATAAATCATTGTTTTTATTTTTCATAATTTTTAACGAGTTCAGAAAAGTGATAATAATTTAATCAATGCCAAAATGATTTGTTTTTGTAATGACCTGTGATTTGCACACTTAAATTAAAAAATTATCATCATCGCTAAAAAAATATAGTTAAAAACATTATAAATTTGGATTTTAAAGGCTAATAGGAAAAAAATATATTTTAATACGTCTAAAAACTTATAAGAACCCAAACAAGTAAAAACTTTTTACCATTTGTGTTTTTACCCTTTGAGAGTGATGGAGTGCATTTTTCGCCAAGAACTTCAGAGGTAGAATTTGAGCAAACTGTTGGACCAAATCACGAGTCGTCTTCTCCAGGTAAATCATCTTTCTGATATCTTTGTTTTCATAGTTTATATTTCACATTTTGTTGTGTGTTTTTGTTTTTTGGGAAGGGTTTTCAAATGGTAAATCACCCTCGATGTGCCCAGTTCACCCTTATCAAGCATGCACACATCTATTGAGTTTTTTACATTAAAAAGTAGAATGTGTGTAGTTTCTAAGCTTAGAACTACACACATCCGCACCGTGTTTCACATGCAGCTACGAATAGGCTGATGGAATTAAAAATTTAAATGAAAATGCCCAAATTTCATGCAACATTTTATCACAATTCTTTCTAATGATCCTCGTTTATTTGTAGGGTTTTGAGCTACAAAAATGTCGTGGAGAGAGCGTGAACATGAAGAACAAGACATAGCTTCTCTAAACCATATACAAGCATTAACAAATTGTGGCCTATATAATTTTTTCACCATTCCAAGCATGAAGGCCCAACAAGACTTGGAGTGGATAATGAGAAATTGGAATGTACACGAAGAATGCTTCATAATTGGAGACCATAGACTCACTATTTATGTTGATGACATTTACTTCTTGTCTGAGCTCCTATTCCATGGGGTGGAAATTTCTTTGTGTGGACATAGGTGAGGTGGCAAAACTAACGCCACCTATCTAGTGAAACATTGCTTCTGAAGAGCTGCTCTCAAGGATGGGAAAATTGATATCAAAACTATAGAGAGGCTTCCTTTTAGAGCCATTGGGTTCAATTTTGCATGACTATGCAGAAGTGTAGCTCTTCATGTTCTTACAAAGGATCATATGAAAACCACTGTAGAGTTCTTGCAACCTACAATATTCAATTATTGCGAAGCGGTAGTTTCCATTCTGAAAAGGAAACTAATTAGAGTCAAAACTGACAAACTCAAGAATTTTGGGTATGGTGCCTTTGTCATCTTGTTTTCTCTAGAGTGGATCCCTCTTCTAGCTCCACATGTAGTGATAGAAAGAGGAGGACATCGATACCCTCACATGCTGAAGTGGGTCACAATGATGGCACGCCATGGTGGTGGTGAAGGGCCAACGATTCGGTATAATCCTGATTCCTTTGGGTGGCTTGAAAATAAAATAATCATGATTGAATATTTTCCATATGTAGGCATGTATTACATAGGTGATCTAGATATGCCACTTCCAGTTTGGATGAAATGGGGTGATCTAGGTAAAAAATTCACACCTTGGTTGTTTTTGAATTTTTGAATCTTTTGTATTTTTTTGGCATCTAAAAAAAATTGTTCAAACTGATCATGCAGATGTGGGCGTAGTGAGCCTAGCAGGGTTACGTAGATATGAAAGACATTGTGAGCAGCCAATATCTCCTATAGTGCAGAACCCGGATGTAGTAGAGGAATTGACTGAGCTAGAGAGGTTGACCCTAGACATTTGGAATGTTGGGATTGATGACTTGCCTCTCCGTTATCAGAGGCACACTGTGGGGTTTCCGAGACCTATTAGTCGTGTTAGAGTCGGTCTAGTAAGTCCTTCGTCAGAGATCAAAACTCTTTATGCATTTCATTTTTAGGTGTCCCACTCCATTCACCCAGCTGCATTCCGCTAGGGGCATGCCATAATCTAATGGAGAAGGTCATGGTAGTCATTCCCCCTCATGTCTGGCTCCTGCTGGCTTAGGTCTTTTGTCAATAGTCATCAAAGTCCATGACAGTCAAGGTCTGGTCCGTTAAAGGACAAAAGTCATTTTCTATGTCTAGGTCTAGGGATTCATCAATTTGGTCTTTGAACATGTCTAGTAAAGCCATGCAGGCCAGAGTGAGGCCCTTACACAGTTATGGTTCAGAGAGCTTCATCGTCATGTGGACAGACTTCGACACTTCTTCAAAACTCTGTTTTGAAGAAAAGTCAAACAGTGTCATTTATGACAAAATTTTCAAAAAATTCGTGAGTTGATTTCTTCAGATACAATCATGGTTTTTGTGGCCAAATTTCCTGTCGTGCAATCCCTGCAAAAAGTGCTGAAAATTTCATCATTTGAGCTAAAATTTCAAAGGGAAAGTGAAAATCAGTGTGTTTTAAAGTCAGTGAAAAAGTGCCAAAACATAACATTAGAAAAATGGGTTTTTGAAGAGGCAAAAATTTAACCCATCACTTCCAAAGCTATATATACAAGTTTTCATCAAAATCAAAATAATTGAGCTAATCCAAGCCTTGGAGAAACGTTGCAAAAGGTGTGAGTGCGCATTGTGAGTGTTTGAGGGAGTTGGAGGCGGTTTCAAGCAGCGCGGCGCATATACCTAGAAGCGCGGTGCACACAGAGGGCGCGACACACACAGAGCCTGCCTGCAATTGAAATTTTACACAGGCGCGACGCATACCCAAGGCGCGGTGCACTAGGCTTTGCGTGTGGCACACACAGACAAAGGGCCGAAACAAGTGCCCAATCACTTCCAAATTTTGGTGGAGCTTATCAAATTGAGAGGTAGGCCTTATAACATCACTTGTTCATCAAATTTTATCAGTGATATGATGGTTTATAGAGATGTTTGAATGCAACCAAATGCATAAAATCAACCATAAATAAATCACCAAGAACCATGATGGCTAGGGTTCCTAAAGTGTGTTGTTAGTGCCAAGGTTCCATTCCACCCATCATTTTCCCCTCACCTACCATTTTTCCTATCCTCCCTTTCTCATTTTTCCTAATATCCCTACCCTAAATTACTATCAAACCCTCTCCCCTATCCCTCCACTATTTGGTCACCACAATACCCCAAACCCTACCTTGTTAAGAACCCCAAACCCTACCCTATCAAAATACCCAAACTCCTCCCATATCCCTAAACAAATTTCTCCCTATAACCCCTATTCCCATTACATTACTCCCTTCCTAATACTCCCTGTTTCATTGTTCCCCTTGGTAACAGATATTACAAAGGCATCGAGCCTCACACCATCATCAAAAGGCAGCCTAATCACAGTACACATTGCAGTTATGACATCACAACATTCATCAGAGTATGAGATGGAGACACAGAGTGAATCATCCTCAGAAGAGCAGGCTCCTAGGAGGCATCACAAGAGTGGCAAACATGTCAGGGATGAGCCCACTACCCTCACTGAATTACAAGCATGCCCTCTTACCATGTCATGTTTCCAGCACCTAGCATGTTTTGAATTTTGTCAAAGGGTAGCAAATGTTAGAGTTCATCATGAGTTGGTCTGTCTATTTGTGCTTCATCTACATGGAGGTTAGTCTATCTTGGCCGGGGTCACTTACACATTGACACCCGAAGCTATATCAGTGGCAACAAGTATACCAAATGTTGGAGAACAGTGCCATAAGAAGAAGAAGGTGGATAGGCAACACTATGAGCCTTACATCCAGGACAGATTCTTGAGTCAGCTCACAAGAGTCTTTCCCTTTAGATACTTGAAAGATGAGTATGCTCCACTCATGAGATTGATCATGAAATACTTCAGCTGTGAGGGATGTCTCCGATCTGTAATGCTTATCCCCAAACTACCAGGGTAGGATGATTGAACCTTCCCGTTTTTATATAGCAGTAACATAGAGGTATGAACACCTTGCATGCTGCATAAGACCCCTCAGCAGTAGCTTAACAGTGTGTTTCACTGTTTCTCTTATCCGGTTTTGGAGATCATTAGTTGGGATTGCAGGGCATTTGCTTGGCAGGATCTTATCCCCGTGACTTCTCAAGCACATCCATACTATCAGAGCCAGAGCAAGAGATGGGTGGTCCTTCTCATTAGCATGAGCACCATGAGACCACTACCATGCCAGTTTTTGTTACATATCAGAGAGGCAGTAGGCACTTGTTTGCAGCAGCAAAGCGAGTGTTATCTCCACCCAGGGTGGAAGGGGCCTCGCTTCCAGCATCAGCGACACAGGTACTGGACAAGGGCAAGAAGACCGTGCATGATGAGGGACCATCAGGTGTACAGGAGACCGATGTCATCCTCATTCAGGATGATGAAGCAGAGGCAGAAAATGCCCAACTTAGGATGACCATTCAGGAGCAGGACACGGAGATACAAGACTTAATACTCAATGTGGAGATGGGAAAATGGATCATCAAGTATTTGGAGCAGAGGAACAAGCAGCTTGAGGACCAATAGGCAATCATGGAGCTGCAAAGCATCCGTGAGAGTCGACAAGCTGCCCAACAAAGGAGGATTGAGCTCACTACCTTGGAGCAAGAGATCAACAATGACTGTGAGTCATGACTAGAGTGGGTCAATATCCACCTGGAGAGACTACTGGAGAAGGCCAACAGAGACAAAACCATACTGAGGAGGATGGCATGTCATTACAGGGCACGAAACATGAGCGCAAAAGCCCGAATAAGGAGCTTGAAGGCCAAATTGAGCAGAGCAACAAAAGAGGAAAAAGAGCAAGATCGGCTTCGAATCTTGGCTAAATCTTCTATGTCCCAGCATATTGCCTCTTAGAGAACCTCCAGCCCAAATTTCAAGAAATTGGGGACAATTTTGGTCACATGGAATTTTTTTGGCACAAACACAGGTTTTTTCTCTATACGTGCCGCGCCACCAGCGCGACGCGTAGGATTGGGAGCTCCAAATGAGAACTGGTTTGCATTTTTGGATTCAGCATGAAAAATCACGACTACTGGCACTCAATCAAGAAATTTGGGCATGATTTGAGTCTCCAGGAGGTCAAAAACACCCAAAAAATGGCCTCACTACCCCTATTTTGACAAACAGGAAGCAGTCTTGGGAGAATGAAGATTTGGAGGGGCAAATGAGCTCCAAATTCAAAAATTCCACTTGGGTTGGAAATTAGATAGGACGAGCTTTCCAAAAAGAACACTTGGGCACATTTTGGACTCCTGCAGGTGCCTCAAAACTGGCCTCAAAGTGGCGTGGCGCATATAGAAAAGGGCACGATGCATATAGGAAAAAAGGCCCAAAATACATTTGTTTCGCAAAATTTCGCTTTGCGACTTTTCATAAGTGGCCCCTCTCATCTACACTTCACTTTTTCGGCACCAAAGGTGGCATTTAAATTATTTTCACTGTAGATGGGCATCTATCCAAGTGGCAAAGGAAGGGAAAGGGTCACCCAAGCCATTTGTCATGTTTGTGGCGCTGCACCTATAGCTGATGTTTGGCTCTCCACCTTCATTTTGTAATGATTCAAGTAACTCCTCAACCCTTGGGCATTCTATCTCTTCATGGCACATTCTATATATTGTATGCAAACCATTTGCAAAGGGTTAGTTGGCTTGTAACTTCTGGGAGACTGTGGGAAAGAAACTTTGTTTCTGCATTGTATTATTTTTACAGAGGATTAATGAAAGGCAGTGACTCTGTTTCATGAGATTCATGTGGTTGTCAGTGTAGAAAATGTGTCTCTTACGTTTCATATGTATCTTGTTATGTTTCATAGTTCATTTCATATTTATTTCCAGTGAAATTTTCTAAGTTAGCTAAGGTAGAATTCAATTTTATTACTCTGCCTGTGGGAAAATTTCATGTTCAGTGTTCATTCTTCTATTGAAAATGATTCATGTTGTCCATGCCCTTTTCACCCTCTTAATAAATCTCTCCATTCCGCACTATCTTAAACTAAATTGCTAATCTTTCCGCCTATCTTGCCTCACGAAGTAATCCGTGCTTTTGTATTAATTTCTCTGTTCATTGAGGTCCATTGGTCCCATACCATCCCAGAAACACAGTCATTCATAAATCTCACTTCTTGTATTCATATTCACCTACTAGCCTAAGATAAATAGTTCACTGTAAGTCATCTCAGGCCTTTTCGTTTATCTATTCGCTGAGTGTGATTCAGAGAGAGCCCTCTCCTGTTCTGGTAGGGCTAGCTACCAGACTGAGTGTGGTTTGTGGTTACCCTGAATTTTGCATTCTTTCAGCCTAAGGCGGATTTAGGTGATAACAAGTTGCTTGCTACAATGAGTAGTATATGTTATTTTCTACTACCATGGTCATCATGCATAGCTGCCAGTCTTAGGGCTATATTGTTTCTTTTTGATGAGGTATTGGAATGTCTAGAATAAAGGCCATGGGGCCTCATGTCTTTGGATGACATTTTTGTAAAAACCACACTTTTGACATACATTTGACTAATGAAAGATACTACTTCTATTTTAGCTGATCTTGTATAGTATATGGATGAATATTGGTTTTTATTTTTTACAAATGTTTTACAAATGTTTTACAAATTTCAATTTAACACATAATTAGCCAATGCATCAGTTAATGTGTTTAAACTTCCCGGAATGTGTTGATACTCGATATAATAAAACTCTCTCTCCAGGAGACGAATCCGTAAAAATATTCTTAACATTGAAGCACTTCTAACTAAATAGACACCGTTCAAATGTAATACTATGAGTTGATAATCTAAACTAACGATCAATCGACAAATGCCAAATGAAATGGTGACATATAATAGCTCAATCATTATGCTATAATATACAATGGCATTCATTTTTCGACCAAGGCATATCCCATGAATAGAAACTAACTCATATGTGGGTGAATAAATGACCCAGGCTGTGGAAGCTAAATTCCAAGTATTATGACTAGTGGCATCAGTAAATCCAATATATGTTTGAGGGAGCATCGACATCTACAAATCAAGTGTAACACAATATAAGAAGTAGAAGTAGTAGAAAAACATAAAAAGCTGCTAAAAGTTGCCACACAAAAGATATGGTACAACAATATAAAAATTCTTCACTAATAAATCTAAGCATAATATTTCTTTAGGTAAATAACATTTTTGGGCTTTCCGAAGAGAATGCCATCATAATTAACTAGCTCATAGGCCCCTTTTGCCAATGATATTTTTACAACATAAGGGCCATGCCACATGGGCTCGAATTTACTGGTGCCTAACTTATCATGATCTTGATCATAGACCAAGAATAAATGCCCTTTTGAATATGAACGAGATTTTACATTTTGATCATACTATGCCTTAACTTGTTTCTTTCGAGCTTCACTAGTTAATGCATCATCATGGTGAGTCTCATTGAGTTGTACTAAGTACGCAGAGCATTTATCCTCTACAAAAGTGGTTAGTAAAAATTCAATTTCCAGTTTCGAAGACGGTATTTCACATTCAATAGGCATAATTTCTTCCACACCATAAATGAGATAGAAGGGATTAAAACCAATCAAAGTTTTTGTTGTGGTACGGTATGCACACAAGGATGGAAAAAGCATTAGATGCCAATATCGTTTATGAATCCCAATAATCGATTTAATCATGGTGGTAAAAACCTTGTTAATGGATTCTACTTGGCCATTTCCTACAGGTAATATGGAGTAGAAATGTCATGACATAGGCGTATCTTCATAGTAATATTAGTCATCATAAAGCTATGAAACTAGCTACCATGGTCCATGATGATGGCTTGTGGAACTATGAACCTAGAAATCATATGATTGAATATGAAAATGGTTTTTGTTTCACCATTATCCTTATATGCAAGCATCGCCTCGACCCGTTTCATAAAATAATCTACCGCAAGGATAAGGTACCCATGCCCCCCGACCGAGTGAGCGTTATATGTAAGGAAATCGATGCCCCATTTAGCAAAAGGAATGATAACAATGATTAGGTGAAAAGGAGTTGGGTGTGAAAACATGTTTTGA
>APFE030418276.1:2988-39176 GCA_000404065.3 Pinus taeda
TTGAGTTGCAGAAAGTGACCTTGGGAGAAATGGTTTTTGAGGGGGCAAAACAACTCCAAATGCAGAAATTCCACTTGGGATGGAAAGTAGACAGACCAAGCTTTCCAATGAGCCATCTGGCACCTGATTTGGACCAGTGGAACCCACTCAGAAATTGCAGCAAAGGGGCGCAACCATTTGCACAGGGGGCGCGGCAGTGAGAGCCAGCTTTGCCAGAATTGACCTTTTTTGTAAAAAAAACTCTGTTTTGACTATGGTTGACCATTTTTACTTGTAGATGATGGATGAATGTAATATTTTCATGGCACTTTGATAGATTTTATCTCTCTTTACCCTTCTAGAAGCTTCCTTGATGTAAAAAGTGAATAATTAATGCATGAATCAGTTAGCTAAGTAATAGAGGCAAGTTGTTGGACTGCCTATTATCTAGTGCTTAACTTAGAATTAGTTCAAAATGCTCCTAGGAAGCTGAGCTCGACCCCTAGAGTTGGGGAAAGGAGTTAGATGGTCTATATTATGCTCTCTCTTTCTCATTTTCATGGTTGGACTCTAGAGGGAGAAGTGCTATTGTATTGTATACTTGTATTTTCTGCAATTTGAGGAACAGGAAGGCCAGGGTTTTGCAAACTTCATTGTGGATTCTTGTGGATTATTATGTTGATGGTGTGTTTCCTACTGTTATTGTAAGTGTGTTTATGTGTTCCATTTCTTAATCTCTTACTGCTATTTAAACAAAAGAAGTGATAAAGTTTGAATTCATGCATGCCATGCTCAGCTTTCAATTTTGTTTAAAATTTATGTTTTCCACTGTCTAGAGAGGATTCGAATTCATTGTTCGCCCTCTTTAGCCTCTCTCCTTTCCTCCTTGATCATCTTTTTCAGCTAAAGGCATCAACATAAACTCCTACCTTGCCCCAAAGACCCACCTGCAAAAGCTGAGCTCAATCCCCGCACCCTGAATTACACTCCCTCCAACTGCCACCAAAAAACCCAAAAACTCTAAATCAATTCCCCTTATCAGTTTACTAGCCTAAAATCCTTATTCCTAATTGGTCAAACTCATCTTATTGAGAAATCTACCGAGTTTGACCCGAGAGGGCCTTCTCATACCTCGTAGGGCTAGCTACGAGGTGAAATGGTTTGATGTAGCCTTGAGAGTTTGTCTGTCTCAGCCTAGGTGAATTCCAAGTGCTAACAGTGTGCCTCCCATATCATCTTGGCATGCTCACTTGAAGGAACAAAGATGTGTCCCAAGTGGCATAACAGTGCATGATGAAGGTGAAATTTTGGAACTTTCTTCCCTTCTAGGAGTGTATAGTATATGATGTTGAATTCTGGATCGCTCTTGTAGAGATGTGGGCACCCAGATGTCTCATTCCCATAGGAGTCAAGCAAAGTGATTAGTGCTTACCAGTTGTTAGTGGAGGCAATCAATGACATTATTGGTGTTTCCCTCCTTATACTTAATGTTCAAATGGAATTGTTGTAGATAGGTGGACCATTTCTGATGGTCATTGTTCTGCAACTTCCCTTGTGTCTGTATGAACTTTAGAGGCTGACGGTCTATGTGGATGACCATTTCCTTCCCCGAGATGCAACGTTTCCAATGACAGTAGGCCTAGATAGTGGAATACATTTATTTTTCGTAAGTGGGGTACTTTCAGCCTGTGTTTGAAAGTATCTCACTATGGTAAGCCACTAAATGCCCATGTTGAGTGACAACTACACCAATAACATAGTTGGAGGCATCAGTCTCAATCTCAAATGTTTTTTTCCGATTTGGTAATGTGAGCATTGGTGCATAACATAGGCAATTCTTCAACTTATAGAATGCTCAATGTTGGGTTTCCAACCAAATGAACTTTGCTTTTGCTCTACCCTTGGTGACTTGACTTAAATTCCAAGTGATACGAGAGAAACTCAACATGAACGTATGGTTGAAATTGGAAAGATCCAAGAAATTGTAGAGCTATATTAGAGTGGTTGGGGCTGGCCAATCCCGAATGACCTGTATCTTAGATGGGTCCACATGTACACCCATCGCATCAATGATGTACCCCAGATATCGAACCTGGGTTAGGTGAAAGGTGCATTTCTCCAAGTTAGAACACAACTTGTGTTGTTGAAGGGTTTGAAAGACCTGTCGAATATGGCGGAGGTGCTCTTCCGATCTCTGGCTGAAGATCAAGATGTCATCTAAATACACCACCACGAAGGCATTGGTGAAGGGTCGCAAGATGTCATCCATCAGTCTCATGAAGGTTGTAGGGGTGTTCGCCAATCCAAATGGCATGACCAACAATTCGAAAAGGCCCTCCTCGGATTTGAAGATAGTCTTCCACACATTGGAGGGTTTGATAGGAACCTGGTGATAACCTGACTTCGAGTCAATCTTGCTGAAATATTTTTCTCACTTGAGCTGGTCTAGAAGGTCATCAATTTGTGGGATTGGGTACCTATTCCAGACAATGATCTTGTTCAATGCCCGATAATCAATATAGAGCCTCTAGGTCCCATCCTTCTTCTGCACCAATACAATCACACTCCCATAGGGTGATGATCTTGGCTTGATGTGCCCTTTCTGTAGTAGTTCTTGAATCTACTCTTGATCTCATCGTTCTCTAGAATAGAGCATCGATATATCAGTTCATTGGGTAGCGACACACCTGGGGTCAAATCAATGGAGTGCTTGACCTGAAAATGGAGAGGTACCCCTATGGGTGAGGCCAAAATATCCCTATACTCCTCCATGACCTTGTCCATATGTTGTTGTTGTGTAGAGGATCCCTGCCTGGATGCTGTGGCCACAACCTTCTTCTTTCCTTGGGGGCAAATCATAAGAAAAACAAATTTCCTCATTTGGGAAATGATCTTACTGCATTTCTTTGTAGTGATCAAAGAGATGGTGGTAGGCGGGGCTACCTATGGTATCCTATACAACTTATTAGACAAAGTAATAATCACATAACGAGGTCTAGACTCATATACAACATGTCGCTTCCACAAGTATGGTTGTCCTAATAATACATCAGAAACTTCAAGAAAAGCAACATCACATAGTACCTCATATGTGAAGGGTTTGATGTTGTAGGGAAGGTGACACTGTTAGCTGACGTGAAGATATTGTCCTTGGTGAAGACACCTAATGGTGTACAACTGTGGATGTGTTGTAGTCTTTAGGCCCAGCCGCTTCACGACCTCTACTAAAATGAGGTTCTTTTATATCCTGTTGTTGGCAATGAACTACAGCGAAGAACCCTTCACCCACATCTATCAGTGTAAGAGGCGTTCCCCCTCCTTTGGATCTTTAGACTCAATTTTCTGGATCTTTGTGGTGGCCATGGTGGCAATGGGCTCTACATCAATGAGCTTCTCCCCTTTTTCAGTTCGCTTATCAGGTTTTGATTCATAGTCAGAACCTGCATCTAATTCAGAAGCCTTCATCTCGGCCACCAGTGATTGCTTGGTCTGACACTCACTTGTATTGTGAGTGAAGCTCTTATGGACCTCACACCATTTTCTCATTTCCTTCTTTGTCTTTGTGGTGTTTTTATTTTCTTGTGGCTTCGACTGGTTGTCTTGGTTATCCCTGCCTTAGCTTGGTCCTTTGTTCTGTGGTTTGGGGAAGCCTTTTCCTTGATTTGAATTTGCAGATCCAAAGTCTTGCTTCTTCTGTTTAAACTTTTGCTCAATCTTTATAGCATACTGATTCACCGTGTCGAGTGAGGATATGTGTAGGAACTCCATCTCATCCTGCATGTTGTTGTGTAGATAACTACAGTACTTGAGCACCAAATTCCCTTCAATATCTTTGATACCTAGCTTTGTATGAAGGGTATGTAAATTATTTATGAACTATGGCACATCTTGGTCCCTTCCCTGCTGTAGCGTTGTCCACTTTATGTATTTATCTTCATAGCTCCTGACAAGGTAATAATGTTCCATGATCACATCTTGGAAAGAATTCCAAGTGGGTGCAACTGAAAATAGCGAGGGTTCACTATTTTCCTTTTGTTCATAGTATGTTTCCCCCCAGTCCTTGATGTGTGGGGTAGCTTTGAGAAGTGCAAAATTAATCTTTTCCCAATTGGAAAATTCATGAACTAAAAAATATCGTTCCAATAGATTTAACCATTTATCTACGATATCTGCATCTATCAAGCCTTCAAATATGGGAGTATCGATGTTAATTACAGGCCTCGAAAAATCCCATGTTTTCATCATGCAATAAGACCATTCATACCCTAAAACCCTAGGTCTTTAACTCGTTCCATACCCTAATTCCATCATTTATCACCAAATCACATCATATGCCTCGTGGTTGATTATCATTGGTTTTATTAGATTTTCTATGATTAAAGATGATTATGCCATGATTTACTAATGACGATTTCACTAAAGCTCATTTTCACAAGGTTCCATCACCAAGTTTCTTCATGAGCCAGTAGAGTACGAAAAAGGTCAATTTGGGGCCTTTGACACTTTCGACATGCTTCCAAAGAAACCGAGAGAGGTTATTGTCAAAAATGATGTTTTAATACCTTTCCATAACCTAGATTTCACCCAGGTCACTCATGTGGGTCTGTTATAGACATATTTGGGAACTGCAACCCCAATCATATATGTCCATAAAACAAGGGCTTCTGAGTCCCTAAAAGTGTTGTTTCATACCCTAAAGGAACAAGGTCAACTGATTACATCATCTCCCAGACGTTTTCCATGGAAAATTGCTCAGAACTAGTCAAAAATGGACCATACATACTGCTCCGTGCTAAGGGTGTGATGCATCTCACCTGCCACATGCAAAAAGTGAAACGCATACTGAAAATCCCTTCTGTAGGGTGCGATGGGTGAGAATAGACAAATGGTAGAGACAGTTTGCAAGGTGGATGATCATGGAATCTTCCAGAACTTCTCCTGTGACACTTGCCTCTCTGAATTCGCCCAGGGATGAGTAAGAGATCATGAATCTCCAAGTGGAACCAAGAACTATCAGAGAGAGGACACTAATCAAAATCCCAGAAGCTGACTCACCACCCTGCAAACATCTATATATGGATCCCTCATCCCAGAGATCCAGAGGATGGAATCTTATATTTTGTAAGGAAGTGTTGTTGGTTTCTTGGTGGAATATCATAGTTTTGGGTGATCTAAGCTTTTCATGAGGTGAAGAACGGCTTTCATGCTAGGAGGATGATGCTGGGTGAGATCAATGGGTTGTAATCCTCTCTTCTACTCTTTCTATTAATAAAGCTATTCAAGTTTTCCTCCACATTCTTGTATGTTTGATGATATATGCATTTGCGTGGTCAATATATATCTGGTCCTATATTGTTTATGATTGTAGATCTCTGTATTTTGGAGGTATTATGTTGCTTTGACTTTACATGGGCTCTTTGAAATAGGGTAAGCAAGGAAGAAGCGGCAAAGATCTGTCAAAGGGGAGATGAAACAAGCAAGGAGCCAAGCGAAAGACTGAGGTTGGTACTCTCTGCTTCTCTCCCATCTACTTCTCATAAAGGAAAAGGAAAGTAAATTTAGTTTGTTTGTTTCTAAGATAACTACCCATCTTAGTGGGACTAGAAACTCTGAATGGACACTAGATTTCCCGATAACAAAATGGCGACTCCGCTGGGTAGTGAATAGCTTGTTTTCTTGTCTATATTTGTTTTCTTTATAAACTACAGACGGAGCTTGAAGTTAAGCCAGCTAGCCTTCAAACTGCATTTGCTATGCAAGTGCAAAGTAGATTAATGTTGCTTCAGTCCATCTCTGGGTTTTGTTTATAAACTGAACAGTTGATTTGCAAACATCCTAATTTCCCTGGTGGTGGCTCAAGTAACCTCATTAGATCATCCCTTGTGATTTGTATCTACTGACTATCATTAGCTCGGCGTAAATCCCTGAACGAAGCTGCAAACTGTGACCGAAAACCAAGTTGAAGTCTTGTCCCTTGACCATCGCACCTTCTCCTCCTTGCAATCTGGATGCATTGTACCTCCCATGTGCAGTAGGTGAGATGCATCCCTGTTTCCCTATGTTACAGGTGCGATGATCAGATAAGACTGTTTCTACCTCCAGATTTTGGCTTTTCTTCACTCTCTTCAGCTTTATTCAAGATTTTTACTGTCTGTGATCAGTATACCACTATGGAAACTCCCTTCCTTTGCATTATTCGGCCTCCATTGTACAAACAATTGTGAATGTTTTTATCTATTGTTCACCATTTACAGTTCTCTTTTACAAATAAGTAGCTTAATCGAACTGTCGTCTTTTGATTTGGAAGTGTTGCAACTGTCTTTTTTAGTCAAAGAAAAGAATCCTACTATTCTTGATGGTTGATTACACTATTACTCTTGTATTTGATTTGAATTAATAGTTTTTCAAGTGTCGAAAGAAGTTGTCAATTCAAAATCGCAAAGTGTCTTCATTGTCTTCCTTTCGTCTTTTGAAGAAAAAATTGTTAGTATTGTCGCTTTGAAAAGATAATTAAAATTTGTACTTAGCATTCTTTTTGTCATTCACAAATTAAGAAAGCAGAAAACAAATATAAGCATGTGCATTTGCATTTAGACTGCTTGTTGAATTTGATTTAGGATAGTGCATCTAGTGTGTGCTCTCTGCTCTATGTTGAAAGAATCTCACTTCTCTTTCCTTCGTAGCTAGGATTTTCATTGCAAAAAAAAGATTAAACCATTGTTTATCATCTTAGATTGCATTTTAGGAATTGTATATCTACATCACGCGGTCAACCTTAAAGGAAAAATTCTTAAGAAAGATCAACTGTAAAATAAATTCAATGAACATAAAAACTCTTTGGAACCTAACACACAACATTTAGAAGTCTAGGCTAGAGACGTATTCCGATGTCGTAAAGCTTGGTAACTATCGCTTTCATCGTAGGTTGGGTGATTCCTCCTCTTTGAGATGAAAAGTGCCAGTACGGACTTGTGCACCCATGTACCGTCGAGTATATATTGGGAGACCACAATAGGCTATATCCTTTATCCTTAGGAAGCCGTGTCTGCCACCCTATCGATCGCAATGCACTGAACACAACATTCAGGAAGATTGACTGATGTACCATAAAATGTATTTTGCAGTTTTGCGATTGGTTTGGTAATCCCTCTGTCTAGATTTCCAGATTAGTCTCTTTCATTCCTTTTCAGACTCCTTAAATGAAAAGGTCCATCTAAGCACTTTTCACTTCAGGCTCATTAAAAATCGAAGGCAACTAGAGTCATCTTTAGATTTTTCTCGACTCTTAAAAATTGAAAAGAAAGTTGTGTCAAAGCGTCATAAAATTTATTTTAATCGAAATAACGTCACTATTCCCTTGTTGGTCTTAGGTTGAGAAAAATGGAGTCCACCAACCAAGGATTTCCCCTTGGGGGAAATCCTAGTCCTTTCTCCTCTTGGGGAGATGTTTGTGCACCTCATATGGTCACATTTTCCCTCCCAAGATTGACAATCGGCTTGCCAATATGGCTCTTCTCGACCTCTGTCATTCAAACCATCGTGATTCTTAAACAATCAAGTCAAAAAATAGATGATACTAGAGTTACCCCCCAACCTTCTGCTTTGTTTGTTTCTCCCTCCCCTCCTTCCTCTTCGCTTGGTGAAGCTGGTAAAGCTAAAAACCAAGTAACTGAGAAGAAGAAGAAAGGGAAGGAGAAGGAGAAGAAGAAGAAGGAGCCAAAGGAAAAAAGGAGAAATCATGCATCATCTAGAAAAAATCCACACACTGCACCATCTAAACCTAAATCTCCATGTGTCATTTGTAAAGGAGACCACTATCATCGAGATTTTCTTGGCATCCCTCGGATCTTAATGACTGGTCTCCTCATTTGCACAATCTGGTGTCGTCAACCTCTGATGATCATGTTGAGAGTACACCATCAACTAGTGAAAACAAAGTCTCTGGGAAGAAAGGAAAACACAAATTTCCTTGTAGACTGTGTGAAGGCGATCATGTCGTCCACTGTTTTCCCTTCCGAGACAAAGCTAAAAGAGTCTTGGATAACCATCCTACTTCACCGCTACGGTTCCTCCTGGGTACAAGAAACTCTTGCCTAGTCCATCGCTAGTTGAAAATCCGACTGAAACACCTTTGTGGTCGGTCGAAGAATCTATCATTGAAGATAAACCCTTTGAGTCCAGACCAGACCAAAGTTATCGGGTCGAGGCGGCAGTCGACCCAGTCTTGTATTCGGAAGGTCCATCTTCAGATGATACAGTCACCTAAGAGAATGAGAATGACACTGTTCAAATTCTTTTCATAAACATAGACTCCGATGAACATGGAGGAAATCTACCCATTCCTTTACGGTAGGAAGGAAGTTTGTCAGAGTCGTATCTAGCCGTTATTCGGTCCCACCTCTGAGAAACCTAGTCATTTCCTTCAACTGGAATCTACTAAGTAGACCCCATCTACTGTCTAATGTACCATTCTGAATCATGGTACAAGCTTACAGAATGGTCGTGATCGGTACTATCATAGATGAAGGGGCTTCTGTGAGTATCCTTTCCTCAACTGCTTGGAAAGCAATCGGTTTGCCATCGCTTCGACCTGAGATGGGAAATCTGGCAGGCTTCAACAAAGGAACCAGTCGACCGTTAGAGATCCTTCCAAATTTTCCTATAACTTTGAGAGGGAAAACCATTTATCTGAACGTAATGGTAGTCCAAGGACCTTTATATTATAATCTACTCCTTGGGCATGACTATATTTATAGCATGGGAGCCATTGTCTCCTCACTCTTTCGAGTAATGTGTTTTCCACATGAAGGTAGAGTGGTCCAGCTCGTAGATCAGCTTTCATTCCTTGGCTCACACATAGCTAATAGTCAAATTCCATCCCTAACTAGTCTTTTCATGTAAGGAGTTTCTCATCAATCTCCAGTCCGTCCACCTGATGAGCGCGAGTAGTTTAGTGACTGGGACTGAAACCCAGGAGGCATGCACTCTCACCTACTTTGACAGGAAAACCCCAGGTATAAGGTGGGTTTCCACGTAGGAATATGACTAGTCTGACACACCCGTCCGTTTAGGAAAATGGGATTAGAATGGAATAAGATACCTTCGTCAAAAGGTATGCCTTTCCCCACAGAGCAAGTGCTTTGTTTGCAAATTGAAGGGTAACCTGGAAACTCTACTTTGTACATTAAAAGGTAGGCCTTTTCTGATAGAACAAATGTTTTGTTTGCAAATTGAAGGGTAACCTGGAAACTCTACTTCGTTATACCTAGGGGCATGCAAACCTTTTCGTATGAAAGTGAAAAACGACCATTTATTTTCTTAGTATGTAGATTCTCAACCCTTTAAACTCGTAGGATTGGTTGTTCCTAGCTTACATAAAGAAATGATTCAAAGCAAAGTTTCAAATGGTGCAGGCTCCTTAAAAATTGAACATATCGATGAGACATCCTTATTATATGACAGGCACGAGCAGTTTTATGCAAATTTCAAGCTCATTAAAAATTAAACCTAAGCAATGAACATATGTTCCACCAAAGTTTAAGCTCATTAAAAAATGAACCAACCTCTGGTAAATAACCGTTGTGAATGCATTATCATTAGATTTTGAGCCTTGGTCGTGTTCTTACCATCACCTCCACTCTGTTTTAGCCGATCATACGCCTCCATTTGATTGTTTACCCTTTTGAGGAACATCTGCAATGAGTGATTCTGTTAGCCATCCTCTTAACACTGCCGTGATTGGAAAATTCCAAACCTTACCTGGAACGAGCTGCTACCTGAAAATATCACTTGTTCCTCAAAAAACGAGTATCCTTTAAGCTCTTTTCATCTGACTCGTAAAAAATGAAAAGATTGTTCAGCAATTGGCTTGTCCAGCTCATTAAACCTATTGAAAGTGCTATCCCTCCTCTAGATTTTAATCTTTTTAGACCTGAGGGATCATTACACAAAAAGATTGAGCACTTGTCTTGTTCGGCTCATTAAAACTATCAAAATTTCATCCCTTTTGTATTATTTTATACTTTTTTCAGACTTAAGGGATTATATGACGAAAAATGATTACTGGAGTTTAATTTTTGTCCCTTTTCAGACTCTCTAAAATTGAAAAAGGATTGAGTTATCTTTGTCTTTAAACTCATTAAAACCAATAGAGACAAACTTGTCCATGCAGATAAGAATGAGTTTCACTGTTGCTAGGCTCATTAAAACATAGCGACGGGTTTGCCCGAAGGGCAAATTATAGAACAATCATATGTTATCCTCCTCAAGCTTGATAAAAATAAAGAGGTACTGGTCAGCAATGACTGGGGAAAAATTGGGAAGAAAACTTGAAGAAACTTTATTGGTAGCGAGTTGCCCTTGAACATGACACTTTCACTCCATCACCATGATTTAGTCGGGTTGGGTTATTCCGTTCACCGGTCATATTGCCATTGGTCCACCATACCATCCATTTTTTGGGTTAACGCTACCAATCCATTTCAGTGTCACCGATATGTTCAAGAGAAGTCGACCAGAGAATTCACCAACCTAGCTTGTGTCTCATCCACCGCAATACCTTCACGCTTCATTCTTTGATGACTGCCATCCTGAACCCTGTATCATCAGATTTTTTTCACGTCCACAAAATCATTTTCTCCATTCCGTCATAGAAGTGGGATTCATTAAGGCCCTCCTACAATGGGTCACTTCTTGTCGATGACAACTCATTATCCAAGAAGTAGATCTAGGAACAACCCTTTCAGTACTTTGAAGCTTGCATGCCTCAATGGCAAGTTTCTTACTTCCGGTGGCAGGTTTACATCAATGGCCTTCGACTGAAAGATTTTGTGTGGTGTTTGACGCCAAGTCCCATTTTCACACCACGTGAATTGTACTATCGTACCTTAAGGGTCATTATCATTATCGGTGATTCCTCTCGCGCCTATTAACAACTTACATCATTGGATGGTAATCAGGCGATGTCTTTCCATGTTCGACTCCAGAAAATCTTTTCACATGGATCGACTTGTACTTTGGGTGAAGAATGAATGAGTTTGAAGACCCCAGATCCAGTTTCATCGATCTAGGCTATAATATATTCAGGAAAATAAAGACATCAAATGTACATCATTGTTGCACAGATGATCATCCAAATCTAAGGATGATGGCTCCATCAGAATCATCATTCTGCCACACAAGCAGTTGTCTGTCCTATGTACATGAAAATGAATTTATAAATTTGAGCATGGGAATGCCCGCATCAGCTAGATCATGAAAATATTATGAAGATAATTGTATTGTATTGTATCTTATTACAATTCGCCTTCCAGTTTGAAAAACCTCAGATCCTCATGATAAAGCATTTCACCCGACATCAAAAGATTTTCGACCTCATGCTTTAGGGGGAAACTGTTATAGACATATTTGGGCACTGCAAACCCAATCATATATGTCCATAAACTAAGGGATTCTGAGTCTCTAAAAGTGTTGTTTCATACCCTAAAGGAACAAGGTTAGCTGATTACATCATCTCCCAGAAGTTCTCTATGGAATACTGCTTAGAACTGGTCAAAATTGGACCATATAGAATGCTCAGTGTTAAGGGTACGATGTATGTCACCTGCCACATGCAAAAATCATGATGCACACTAAAAATCCCTTATGTAGGGTGCGATGGGTGAGAGTAGACAAATGGCAGAGACAGTTTGCAAGGTGGATGATCATGGAATCTTCCAGAAACTTTCCTGTGACACTTGCCTCTTTGAATTCACCCAGGGATGAGTAAGAGATCATGAATCTCCAAGTGGAACCAAGAAATATTAGAGAGAGGAAACTAATCAAAATCCCAAAAGTTAACTCACCACCCTGCAAACATCTATATATGGATCCCTCATCCCAGAGATCCAGAGGCTGGAATCTCGTATTTTGTAAGGAAGTGTTGTTGGTTTCTTGGTGGAATATCATAGTGTTGGGTGATCTAAGCTTTTCATGAGGTGAATAAGGGCTTTCATGCTGGGAGGATGACACTGGGTCAGATCAATGGGTTGTTATCCTCTCTTCTACTCTTTCTATCAATAAAGCTATTCAAGTTCTCCTCCACATTCTTGTATGTTTGATGATATATGCATTTGTGTGGTCAATATATATCTGCTCCTATATTGTTTATGATTGTATATCTCTGTACTTTGGAGGTATTATGCTATTTTGAATTTACATGTGCTCTTTGAAATCAGGTAAGCAAGGAAGAAGTGGCAAAGATCTGTCAAAGGGGAGACGAAACAAGCAAGGAGCCAAGCGAAAGACTGAGGTTGGTACTCTCTGCTTCTCTCCCATCTACTTCTCATAAAGGAAAAGGAAAGTAACTTTAGTTTGTTTGTTTCTAAGATAGCTACCCATCTTAGTGGGACTAACAACTCTGAATGGACACTAGATTTCCCGATAACAGGGTCTCTAGAAGGAAATTCATAAATTTGCGCAAATTTGCAATAATTTTCAAACTGCCAAATTCCACCTCGATTTCCGTGCATATGAAGGTGAATGAATACAGTTGGGAACATGGGTTTTGGTCCCAATATAGCCTGTTTACTAACTCTAAAAAATTCTTCTAAAACTTACGTTTTGGGAGATATGTGGAGTTCTCTTAGGCCAATTTATATAAAATGTCTAGATTTGTACTTAATAGTCAAATCTAGATTTGCCTATTTTTATGCCACAGTTATAGTTTGATAAGTTATTGTCCTCCATCCCTGCATTGATCAACATCAACATCAACCATTAGCTATTTGAATTCCATATAGAGAATTCAAACATGGCATAAATTTGTTTGTAATTAATCTACAACATGTATAAAAGCAGAGCAACAAGTATAAAAAAGGATAGCACTCAAACATTGAAGTATTTTCTGTGTATTCCATAACTCATTTTTAATCAAGGATATCAAAATGTTTTTGGTTTGAATTTGGGATTAAGCATTTGATGGATCAGTGATGATAATAAGTTGATTTCATTTAAGATATTTCCTTTCCTATTAGATAAGCCAGCTGCCAGGTGTGGTCGGGCCCACACATCTGGGTTAGCTTTGTATATTGCATGATAGTAACAATGTCTGACTAGTTACAGTTAGTTTTTCCTTCACTACAAATTGCTTTGGTTTGGCTTGCTGCATGTGAAATGTCTTAGTTCAGTTGTTTAGAGAATGTAGATGCGTTGATGTTTCTTTAAACACTTTGTTTCCATAATCCACAAATGAATTTCTGTGTATCCTCACTTTGATTTAAGAACAACGTTATGATTTCTATCATGTTGATTTATAATTGAAAAAGGAGTGGTACATGGTCATCTTATGAATGAAACGAATTGTTTATACATTGAGAGTGCCAAGGTTACTTTGATATTTAACTCTATTCAGTGATCAGGGATGAATGGATTCAAACTAATTAGAATGAGATTTGTTTGTCCACCAAACTGTTCTTCATTCCTCTAAGGAACTAGATCGAATTGAATCTCTATTTGAATTGTTTTACAGGAAATACAACATAAAGGAATCCTCATTGATCGTTTAAAAATTGTAATACCCTCTATTTAGTTTCGTGCTTCTTGGATTACGATAGCTTTCATGAGTAATGGATGATTTACTATCATTTAGCCCTGTTTCATTTGGTCAATTGACTCTTGAATTGAGTAGTGGATTGCTGGATTGAACGTAGAATACAAATGAGTGCTTTGGATGATTAGTTGTTAAATGTGAATTCATTAGTTTAGTTAGATAAATGATTTCCTCTATTTTGAGTGTTGGTCGATTTCATTAGTTTAGTTAGATAAATGATTTCCCCTGTTTCGTGTAAGGATCGATTTCATTAGTTATTTGGACAAATGATTTCCCCTGCTTTGTGAGGTGATTGATTACATTTCTCAGAAGTTAAATATCAATTAGATTTTAATAGCAGTACATTGGCTTCAAGTAAAGTTATTTGCAAGTAAGTATTGGTGTGATTATAAAATGATTTAAAGTACAGTTTCTCTGAAATTGTTTGATTGGATTGCTATGTATCAAGTAGATTAGATGCTTGAAGTTGTTTTCATCATTACAATTAATTAGGACTTGTAAGTGGTTTGATTGCAAATACAAATTGAGTTAGCAAGTTACAGAGTGAAATAGAGTGATTGTTCAGTTCAGTACTTAACTTCCAAAATCCTTGTTAGTAGGGTAACAAGCCATTAGGTACATATTGCTATTATTATAGATTGCTTGAGGATTGAATAGCTATTACAAGTAGAAGATATTTGTTTATTTTGGGTATAAACTAGAAGAGATAGAACCAACATTTGAGTGTTTGGTTGATTGAGTCTTGTGTGATTAATAGTTCATTTTCCTTCCTTACGATCAGTAATAAATAGTTTAGTAGCTTGTCAAGTACAAATTTGAATGCTAGGAAAAGTTTGTAATGATTTCTAAGATCTCTAGGTTAAATTTGATTGTTGGGTCTTCTTTTGACAACGAAATGTTTGCAAGTGTTAATGTGTTTATTACTCCACGAATTATTATAAGGAAATGTTAAAACTCTAATATAGCCCTGAACAAAGAAATCACAAGGCAACTCGTGCTTATGAACCTCGGCTTGACAATTAATATTACGAGGTTTAATTCGTCAATTTAATCTCTTAACATTTTGGCGTCGTTTTTGGGGAAGTTGTCATTTCTTATTTAGATAACCACTATTATTTGAGTTTCCGGATCTTTCAGAACTGTTAGAGGGTGGAGAGAGTACGGTAAGGCATGAGTGAAGAGCCATGCATCAAGTTTTGTTGGGATTGCTCCAAAGTCTAACCAATCACTACTTGTTCTTGAGTTTCTATTTCCTTTATCTTT
The DNA here is from genome assembly GCA_000404065.3 of Pinus taeda. NCBI lineage: Eukaryota > Viridiplantae > Streptophyta > Pinopsida > Pinales > Pinaceae > Pinus > Pinus taeda. The sequence goes on from APFE030418276.1 coordinate 17,819, forward strand.
ATGCATAGAAGAAGAAGTTGTTTGATTTCATTTCTACATTTCATGTAATTTGATAAAGTTTGTAAATATCATAGACTTAGTAAGACACATCTACAGGAACCATAGCTAAAACTCACAAGCAACATAGGCCTTACAATAGTCTGAAACACTCTGTGAGATATTTAATTTCCAAATTGTTTTTCTTTTAATAGATTAAATAATATTCTGATTCGCTTTCAAGTGTGGTAAGTTTTATTTCAGTCAATATAGCTTTTAAATTCATCTTAAAATTCCACTCTTTTAACATTATATCATTTTGGGGTGTTGTAAGAACCCCCGTAACTAGTATGTGTGTGGAGACAAGGACTATCAATCAACTAGATGGACTTGAAGATGATAAATATGAAGGACCTCTCAAAGCCCTAGCAGCTTCTGGGATATTGACCTCTACCTCTTAGGAAGAGAAATTCTTGACAATAGTCAAGAAATTGTCCATTTCTCCACCACCACAAGAGGATTTGGAAGTCTCTTTTGATTTCCCTAAACAATCATCTAAGGAGATGAATGAATCATGCACTATAATTAATGGATAACATCCACTGGAACCTGAGATCAAGGAGTTCTTGACATGTCTATCAGTAGATCCGGAATGTAATCAAGAGACTACTCGCCCTACGGAGAACAATCAACATGACATGGAAGAAGAGGATGAGCAACATGGGCCAAATCAAGAAATGGACCAAGAATACCATGATTACATCGAACATTGGTTCTGAAAAAAAAACTCAAGCGAGGCAGTGTTATCCTCTTCTAAAACTCTTGTTTTCATATCAACTACATTTGTTGGTTTTTTATGCTCATGTACACTTCCAAGTTTATATGTTAAATTTGAGCAGGAATATCTATTTGTACTTGCTCTGCACATTTATTCATTGGAAGTACGCCTTCACTTGAAGGAGTTTATCTCCCTTTCTTCAGCAGAATAGGAAAGTTTCCATTGTTAATAAATAAATAAAAGTAGTAAAGAGAAAATAAGTCCTTTTGTGAAAACCATCTTGTCTAGCACAACTAGGCAGGGACTTTGCTTGAAAACCATGTAACTGGCGGGCAAAGTTCCCAATAATGTTTGTAAATTTGTATGAGTTATTAAAATCATGCATTTTTCAAATCATTATGTCTTATACTCATGTTGGTTGATGTGGGATCCTTTAAGGCCCACCTGCCAACAAGCTTTGTCCCATCGACATCAAGAAATTATTTGGGACCAAGGCTAGGGTTAGATCAGGTACGTAGGAGCCTGCATGCCTTAATGGCAGGTATCTTTGTCATCTACCAAGGGAATACATCAATGTTTCTTGGTGGATGAATTTTGCAGTCCATTTGACTTCGAAAAATCTATTCATAGCTAATAGAATGTACCTAGTGCCTTGATTCCCATTGACATCATAGGTGGGATATCTCACATCGGTTAACAACTTCCTCAATGGTCGATAATCCAATGATTCTTGCTTATGTTCGACATCGACACCATTTATTCACATAAGCACGATTGCACATGGTGTGTAGTGGTTGAAGACTATATAGTTTTGTGATCTTAGTACAGATTTGCAACAGTGTGGACATTTGTAGCAGCATTTTCTTTTCATGTAACAATCATCTTGTTTTAATAAAGGTTTCCATGTAGCAGCTTGATCATCATTTGCAACAGTCATATTTCTTCTTTGTTTGGGGACATACAACTCCTCAGGCATGGGGGGAGAAGGGAACCTTCATTTTTAAGCCTCCTTTACTATCTCCAGTTCAACTTTCTTCAACAGATCCATATACACATTAGTAACAATCATTCCAACTCCAACCTTCATCTGTGTTCTAGTTCATCTTCCACTTCATCTTACAGTACCAGACACATCAACGATAAAGGTAAAACTTGAGGTAAATTTGGCTTATGATTCTCTAATTCATTAGAAGGTTAAAGAAACTTAATGATTCACCACTTCTCATTCCATGCATTTCATCTTTCATAAACCATCATCCTTTTATTACCCTTCCATTCACTCTGCATATACTCTGATTACAAGACCATGCTAAAAGAAAAAACCTTATGGTGCATTGATAAAGTAGCCTCTATGATGTATTCTCCTTCCATGATGATAAACATTAGGATGAAGTCATTATTGCTATAAAATGATAAATGAAACCACCTATAGACATTGGTCTTATGAAGACAAAGTACCAATCGCCCATTCACCATCTCCATCACTCATATCTCCTTCACTCATCCCTTTCTTGTCCTCAATTTGTATTGCTCAGTAAATTACTATGCCCTATTAAGTATGAAGAGTGTTGCACCACAAGAACCAACACCTCCAAACATTTAAGTAAGTGCTACTCCATAAGAACCAACACCTTCAAATATCCAAGTAATGTTGTCCCATAAGAAACTATATATGAGCAAAGTATTTTTTTGTGTGAGGACATGAAAAATCTCAAGCATGGGGGGATGACGGGCCTCAAAAATTCCCATGTTTTCAACATGCAATAACACCATTCATACCCTAAAACCTTAGGTCTTTGATCGGTTGTGTACCCTAATTCCATCATTTATTGCCAAATCACATCCTATGCCTCGTGGTTGATTATCGTTGGTTTTATTAGATTTTATATGATTAAATATGATTATGACATGATTTACTAATTACGGTTTTGCTAAATCTCATTTCCACAGGGTTCCATGATCAAGTTTCTTCATGAGCTAGTAGAGTACAAAAATGGTCAATTTGGGGCTTTTGACACTTTCGGCATGCTTTCAAATAAACTGAGAGAGGTTATTGTCAAAAATGATGTTGTAATACCTTTCCATAACCTGGATTGCACCCAGGTCACTCATGTGGGTCTCTAGAAGGAAATTCATAAATTTGCCCAAATCTGCAACAATTTTCAAACTGCCAATGTCCGCCTCGATTTCTGTGCCAATGAAGGCGAATGAGAAAAACATGGCACATGGGTTTTAGTCCTAGTAGAGCCCATTTACTAACCATAAAATAATTTTCTAAAATTCCTTACGGTTTGGGACATATGTGGAGTTCTCTGAGGCCAATTTATATAAAATGTCCAAATTTGTACTTAACAGTCAAATTCAGATTTGCCTATTTTTATGCCACAGTTACAGTTTGATAAGTTCTTGTCCTCCATATCTACATTGATGAACATTAACATCAACCATTAGCAATTTGAAGGCCATATAGAGAATTCAAACATGGCATGAATTTGTTTGTAATTAATCTACAACATGTATAAAAGCAGAGAAACGAGCATAAAAAAGAGTAGCACTCAAACATTGAAGTATTTCCCATGTATTCAATAACTCATTTTTAATCAAATATATTGAAATATTTCTGCTTCGAATTTTGGATTAAGCGTTTGATGGATTTCTGATGATAACGAGTTGATTGCATTCAAGATCTTTGCTTTACTGTAAGTTAAGCTAGCTCCCACATGTGGTCGGACCCACCCATCTGGGTTAGCTTTGTATATTGCATGATAGTAACACTGTGTGACTAGTTATAGTTAGTTTTTCCTTCACTACGAATTGGTTTGGTTTGGCTTGCTACATGCGAACTGTCTTAATTTGGTTGTTTAGAGAATGTAGATGCATTGTTGTTTCTTTAAACCCTTTGTTTCCATAATCCGCAATTGAATTTCTGTGTGATCCTCACTTTGATTTTAGAACAATGTTATGCTTTCTATCGTATTAATTTATAATCAACATAGGAGTGCTACATGGTCATCTAATGAATGAAACAAATTGTTTATACATTGAGAGTGCCGAGATTACTTTGATATTTAACTCTATTCATTGACCAGGGATGAATGAATTCGAACTAATTAGAACGAGATTTTTCAATCCACCAAACTATTCTTCATTCCTCTAAGGAACTGGATCAAATTGACTCTCTATTTGATTTTTTTTTACAGGAAATACAACATAAGGGAATCCTCGTTGATTTTTTAAACACTGTAATACCCTTGGTTTAGTTTCGAGTTGCTTGGATTAAGATTGCTTTCATGAGTATTGGATGATTTACTATCGTTTAGCCATGCTTCATTTGGTAAATAGACTCTTGAATTGAGTAGTGGACTGTGTGGATTGAACATAAAATACAAATGAGTGCTTTGGATGATTAGTTGTTAAATGAAAATTCATTAGTTTAGTCACATAAATGATTTCCTCTATTTTGAGTGTTAGTCAATTTCATTAGTTTAGTTAGATAAATGATTTCCCTTGTTTCATGTAAGGATCGATTTCATTAGTTATTTGGATCAATGATTTCCCCTACAATCTGAGGTGATTTTAAGTTAAATATCAATTAAATTTTAATAGCAGTACATTGGCTTCAAGTAAGGTTATTTGCAAGTAAGGATTGGTGAGATTATAGAATGATTTAGAGTATAGTTTCTTTGAAATTGTTTGATTGGATTGCTATGTATCGAGTAGATTAGATGCTTGAAGTTGTTTTCATCATTATGATTAATTAGGACTTGTAAGTGGTTTGATTGCAAATACAAATCGAGTTATAGTGAAATAGAGTGATTGTTCAGTTCAGTACTTAACTTCCAAAATCTTTGTTAGTAGGGTAACAAGCCATTAGTTATAGATTCCTATTAATACAGATTTCTTGAGGATTGAAGAGCTATTACAAGTAGAAGATCTTTGTTTCTTTTGGGTATAAATTGGAAGAGATAGAACCAGCATTTGAGTGTTTGGTTGATTGAGTCTTGTGTGATTAGTAGTTCATTTTCATTACTTAAGATTAGTCATAAATAGTTTAGTAGCTTGTCAAGTTCAGATTTGAATGCTAGGTAGAGTTTGTAAAGATTTCTGAGATCTCTAGGTTAAATTTGATTGTTGGGTCTACTTTTGACAACTAAATGTTTGCAAGTGTTAATGTGTTTATTAATCCACAAATAATTATAAGGAAATGTTAAAACTCTAATTTAGCCTTGAACGAAGAAATCGCAAGGCAACTCGTGCTTACGAACTGCGGGTTGACAATTAATATTAAGAGGTTTAATTCGTCAATTTAATCTCTCAACAGTTAAGTTGTACCTTAAAAGGAGTAGTGCCTCCACAGTGGTTATTAGATGAAGATGCATCGCCTATGGGTAGTTGTCGAAGGATCTGGGCAAAGTTATCCATCATCGCGTCCCTCTCTCGCTACAGGGCTTCCTCGAGAAACATTTTGAAAGGATATCCTGCCCTCTCATATTTCTTTTCTTCTTCCATGGGAGGTCATCAGGTTTTGCGAGGCTAATTCTGTAATGGATCAACCAGATTGATCCCTAACTCCTTATACCCTAACCTCGTTGGGGACATGCAAAGAAAAATAGAGAAAGAGAAGACCGCTCTGATACCATTGATCTGAACTTAAAAATGAATGCTGCAACTTACATATATAATCATAAACATAGAGATGTAGCATAAAAACACTTCATTTCATTAATAGAGAACTATTGAACTATGCTTATAAACATAATGGAAATATGATAGCTTGGGCGATGGTAGGTTATCTTTGAGAAGAGATGTGGCGGCTCCATGCCTTTGAACTAAGTTACAATGAGGTTGAAGGGACTTTTTATTATTGAACAATAATAGAAAACCCTAAACAACCAAATCCCTAACTGGAGGAGATGTAACACCAAGATTTTATGGGCCTCGTTGGGGTTAGTTGGGTAGCCAACTTCCTGGGTTCATAACTTGGTCATATTATCTCCAATTGATGCATATAATACCTTGTTGGAAAGATCTTTTAGAGGAATACAACCATCAAAGCAATTTCTCCAACAATCATTGGAAGAATTTTTCCAAAAAAACATTGTCTAGGGCCTCAAAACAACAACGAAAGTTCAGGACTTGAAAAACTGGCAAAAATAGTAAATTGTGCTATAATTAAGGAAACTGAAAAAATGAAAGAAATAATGGTGAGGGCCCAAGTGGAATAGGTGGGTGGCCACCAATTCATCAAGAATACCCCTATCTCATATTTAGTAACCAGGGAAGAGGAATAAGGACTTATTGAGCTTTTTCTTGCTCTACCTCTTTTTCTAGTAACCCTTGCATGGTTTTTGAATACGTTTTTGATATCATCATAATTGAGTTGATATGTAAATCCATTGGCTAGTAAGTTGAGTGTTTCCATTAGATATTTCCTAAATCCTCATAGTAGAATTATCTTTAAGGAGTTTAAATCCAAGGTGCAATTATATGTCCTTCTATAACTAGGGTGGAATCTCCCTTCAAAATCTTCCTCAGACTCGTTTTATCCTTAGGTCATTATGAATATCACATCTTTGGCATCCATTACTTTGTAGTAATCCTGGTGCTTTTTTTTGAAGTATTTCTACATTTGTTCCCATGTGGTGATGTTATCCCCTTCTAGGCTCATGAACCATTGAAGGGTTGCATCCTTAAGAATGGAAGGTAACAATTTGAGCTTCTTCTCATCAATTGTATAGTTATAAGCCTTGCATACCATAGTAAACTCAATCAAAAACATTTTATGATCCTTTTCTTTCAAACCATAAAAGTGTGAGAGTATAGATGGATTAATGTTTTTCATTCTAGCCTCTCCATCTATTTCTCTAATGGAAAATCTGAGCACTTTTGGTTGTCTTTATTCAACCATAGTGTTTGTGGGGTTTGAAGATCTTTCTCCTCCTACAAGATCCACGTGGATCCTTGCTTCCTTACCAAAAAGGGCCTCAAATGTCCTTGTGGACAAGGTAAGAGAGTCAGAGTTAGCTAAAAAGGGATGTCCACAACAGAAGTGGGGGTTTGTAGTAGCAATTTTCCTATTTTGTCCCTAATTATTTGAGGCATAAAAGAAAAGAACACGGTTTTTTTTTTCCTTTATTTTTTTTAGAATAAGCTACTTAAGTGATTTTTTCCTTTTGTGGGAGTTAAAATGAAAGAATGAATAAATAAGGTAAATAAAAATGCAGTACATACTCTAACACTTTCCTGAAAATGGTGCCAAAACATGACGACCCTCGGTATTGCAACAACAATGTTATTACTCCCGAGGGTCTCAAACTTAATTGTCAACTATGGGTTTGTACTTAAGAGGGTTCAACATTATATGTGTAGTTGGAAATATCTTTCTCCTTTTGTAGTTTTTTACATAGATGGAAATATTGAAATGAAAGATAGATGTATAGATACCAAGTTAACTAGTACATGCTATAGGAAAATTGCAGTTGCAAGAAATAAGTTGTTGAAAGAAAAGTGGAATACAAACTTAGGCTATTATTTGGAAACAATGATAATACTTAGAGAGGGAGTGAATTAGTATTAATGTTAAGTTTTACTTCTTATGCTAGTGTACTTTTCTTATTTAAATTTTGCATCTTGTTATCACTCCTCCAGATCTCCAAAGATGAGGAAGAGTCCAGCTGACGTAACCACAGACCAATTTTTTGACTTGGTAGCTAGCCCTACCAAACCGAAGAGGGCTCTCTCCAAAGGATCACAGGTAAGAGGGCTGGATAGATTAGGGTTTTAGGCTAGATATAGTAGCTCAGGGTTTTGATTTGATTTGATTGGGGTAGTCACTAGATGAGTGAATTAGGTCAGAGAGTGAACTAAGTTAGAGAAAAAGAGAATCAGAATTGAAAAAATCTGATGGCGCAAGGTAGGAAAGTTACATTAACACTTTTTAGTATATTGATGAAATTGTTTAGACTGGTGAGGTGCTAAAACCATGAATTCTTTTTAAACTAAAGAAATGAAACAATTTATGATGTTTTTCCCAAAAGAGAGCATAGAAGATGAGTTACGCTTATCACACCTTGAAAATCAAACATATTTAAAGTGAAATGGATCATGAAAGGTACAAAAAATTCACACATATGTAACTGAAGAGGAAATAATATCAAAATACCATGCCACAGGAATCCCACCAAAATAGTTGCAACTCATCCAACATATTTCATGCCAAAGTTTGAAACACTAGTACAAGATCCAATAGAGTCCAACCTATAGAATTACTAAGAAATTACATAATATGGGCCTCAATCCAACTCATCCTACCCTCATGGGTCGAATCCATGAGAGGAGGAGAAGTTACAACAAAAACTGAATTGATAGCTAGAGTGTAGGATGGTCAAAGTGACTCAACCCTAACTTATGTAAATTGATTCATTACATCTCATGGAGGCCATTTACCTAATATAATTACCCTTGGTAATAGTAAAAACATGATAATTACATCAATCATATGAATTACAATAGTAAATATTGATTTCCCATAGGTAAAAATCAAATTTGGAGAAGAACAGTGAAAAACTGGGCCAACTGTCAAACGAACAATGCTGACTTCAAATCGACATTTGAGTGCCTTCTCGATGTCCAAATTGCGTCCATGATAGCTCGTTGGAAATATTGTTCTCTTGGCTACACAATGGATGTATAAATCACTGAAAATGAACAATTAAAGCCCCTTAAAGATCAATTCTCCCAAGACTAGTCAAAAAGTGTAGAATGAGGTGCAAAAATGAAGTGTGATCTTGCAGGAAATTTTTGGAGGCCTTCCTCAACTCCAAATTGAGATCATGATAGCTCATAGGAAATATCTTTTTGTCTAGTTGGAATGGCCTCATACTTACTAAAATGACCTCCCTTATGCCTCCTCTGCATGCAATGGAGTGGAATGTTATTGAACCATCAAAACCCTAGTGACCTAATGGAGACTTTGAGTGGCTGTGACTATGATGAAAGTGACCATCATGATGAAGAAAATTCATGACCGATAGTATACTTCAGCAAAAGGTGAAATGAGCGAGCAATGGGTAAATTTATAAAAGTAGTAAAGGACACCCTAATTCAACCTTCAGTGACCAAATGTTTTGCATGATGACCTAGTGGAATGACAAAAATTTCAGAATGGGACCCTAATATGATATAAAAGAGGATTTTTTTATCACTGATGGCAGTATGAAAATATTGACTCTAGCATCGGCCTTATTTGGGGATGGAAGCTCCTTGGAGGTGTCAAGAACACCGTAGACCAAGTGCCTAACCATGTGGGCCAATACGGTTAAAAACTGAAACTGGAATGCATGAGTAAATGCTAACAACTCAAATAACTCATACTAACTCAAAACTAACTCAAAAATGGCTTACATGACTAAGGCCTGAATACTAAAAATGGTAGAAAATCAGGGAAGCTCCATGGTCTTCACTGCAGGCTTCGAACTCCAACGATCTTTACTTCAAACTTGTAGAAAATTTAAAATGTATGTACAATGAAATTACAAAAATTCATAAAAGATAATGCTTCAGGAGCCTACCATTGACTGGTCCTCCTAAGCATGGTTCTCCATTCATCTCATCCAACAAGAAAACATTTTGTCCTCGGAAAGCTGAAATATTATAAGGACCTTTCCATAGGTTCTCGAATTTACCATTCTTACCCTTGTCTTAATTTCTGGCATCCCAATGAGGTACTACATCTCCAATTTTAAAATCATCTTCCTTTGTTTTTTGGTCATATATCCTCCTTATTCTCTCATGTAGGTTGGAGGTGTTTTGAAATACCTCATCCTGTGTCTGCCCTAAGTGGACCATTTTATTTATCCAGCACTGAATATCATTCTCTTCACTTCCCACTTATTGTAACAATTTCATGACCGGGACTGCTAATAATGAAGGAAAAATAATATCTACTCCATACACAATTTGAAAAGGAGAAAGCCCAAAATATTTCTTGCTACTCACCCGATCTGCCCAGAATGCATTGATTAGTTTTTTGTGCCAATTCCTTTTGTTGTCCTCCAACATTTTCTTGATGATATTGATTACGGATTTATTGGAGGACTCTGCCAAACCATTTCCTTGTGGATAGTATGTTGTAGAATGCCCCAAATTTATGTTTTATTTTTCACAAAACTAGGTCATTGTTTTGGACTTGAATGTTGTCACGTCGTCTGGGATAATCTTGTTAGGACAACCAAACTAGGACAAAATATTAGTTTCTAAAAAATGAATGATAACCAAATTTGTTTCTTTCTTGGTTGGGATCGCTTCGATCCATTTAGTAAAGTAGTCAGTAGCTATCAATATTCACTTGTGTTGTGTGTATGATGATGGATTGATCTCACCTATGAAATCTAGTCCCCGCTGCTGAAAAGATGCATTAACTGATATAGGTTGTAGAGGCAAAGGAAGAAGTTTTCTTTTACCTTGGAAAACTTGACACTTGTGACAATTCATCACTGCCTTGTAGATATCTAAAAAAAGTGTAGGCCAATAGTAAGCCGCTCTCAGTACTTTGTTGATTGTGGTCTTCCAGTACAAATGGCCCCCACGATCTCCTTTATGGAAGTCATTTATTACTTCTTTGGACTCATCTTCAGTCAAACATTTTAGTAACGCACCTCTAGGATCTTTCCAGTAAAGTGCACTGTCCATGATACAATATCTGGAAGCCTTCAACTTCAATGACCTGCTCTTAGCCTTAGACATTCCTGGAGGGGGATTTAGATGCTAAAGCACATAAATAATATCAGAATATCATGGGGATGATAGAAAATTTTCAGATACCTAAATGAGATCCACTTCTTCTTGATTGTCGAATAATGCTGCTACAAGATTGATGTCTAAATTTTGAAGTTTTGGTTTGGCCATGAGTTTGGCTAAGCCTTGACCCTTGATCAACTTTGTAGGTTTGATCTCAATATCATATTCTAATAATGCTGCTATCCATCTGCCTCTTCTACCTTCTGAGTCATTCTGCACAAGTACTTCTTTTACTACTACATTAAGTACATAAGCAAGAGTATTCGAATGTAAAATGTAAACTCTGAAATGTTTGATCACCTTTACCAAAGCCAAGGCCTGTTTCTCAATGATGTTGTACTTAAGGGATGCATCCCTGATGTTGCGACTGAAAAATGCTATTGGCAGCTCGGTTTTATCCCTTTTTGCATTAGTACTAGTGCCATGGTATGCTTATACGCAAATGCAAATATAATAAAATCGTCAATGTAATCATGACTAATCAAAACAAGAGCAATGTTTAAGGCAAGCTTCACTGCATGAAAGGACTTGTGGACTTCTTCAGACCACTTCACCTCATTATACTTTTTCAACATATTGGTCATTTCTCTAAGATGTTTAGCCAAATTAGCAATAAATTAGTGTACTAAATTCATCTTAGCATTGAATGCTTGGATTTCCTTCTTTCTATGAGGAAAATTAATTTGTTGAATGGTTTCTACTCATGAAGGGTAAATCCAGATGCTGTGTTTCGAAATGATGTGGCCGAGAAGTTTTCCTTCCTCCATATCAAACATACTTTTCTTTGGATTGAGAGAGATCCCAAACTTTCTACACTTCTTAAAAATGACTCTTAAATGATGCAAATGCTTGTCATTTGAATGCAAAAATACGGTTACATCATCTAAGTATACAACTAAGAAAACATCTTTTTCATCTAAAAAGGCTGTGTCCATGGCATGCTGAAAAGTGGCCCCTACATTTTTTAGACCAAATGGCATCTTTGCATATTTGAATGTGCCCCAAGGTGTGGTGAATGTTGTCTTGTCCTAATTATATTCATTCACTAAAACTTGATTGTAACCCAAGTAGCCATCCAAAACTAACAGTCAGGAAGTGCCCACGACTCTCTGAAGGATATGGTCCATTTTTGGAAGTGGATAATTATCTTTCAAATATACTTTTTTAAAGTTTCTAAAGTCTACACAGAGCCTAATCTTCTCGGTCTTCTTTCTCTTCAGGACTAGATTCGATATCCAATCAGAAAATCTGATAGGAACAATGATGCCCCCTTGTACAGTCTGTTAACTTCTTTATGGATGGTAGAAAACCATCGATATTTGAGGGCTTCAAATATTTATGATAAGCACCTTCCTACTAAAGAAATATGTACAATCATGTGAAGTGATCCTTCTAGTGTAACCAATCCAGCAGATGGCTTTACTGAAATTTTGCTCTCACTTTCCTCGAGCAGGTAGAATGATGTAAATGTATGGAACTCATAATAACAACTGAAACCAAGGCTTATCCTAACAAACCAAACAACATTCATCTTCTTCAATGCTTGCAAAAGACTGTCTAAGGGATCTTGAAAATCCTAAATCATTACCTTGTCTTGAGATCGAGCAGCAAAAATACAAGTAGTCCCTTCATTTTGATTTGAAAGAATAGTTGGTTGTTGGTTGATAGGAAGGCATAGGGAAGTATAATCTTTTTCTATCTGAGTGTTGGTTGTCAATTCCTCGAGCATGAGAAATTCTAACTTGATTTTTGGCATACTGTCTCTCTCAGGCTCATAGTCCTGAAATTCATAGTCTAAGTCATCCTTAAAAAAAACATTCTTCAAGATTATGAAACATGACAACCCTATCATCTTCATGAAAGAAAGAAATATTTGTTAGCTGATCTATAAATCTAATTTCAAGACTATCCTCATTTTCAAAAGTGGAAGAAGTTTCATTAACACCTTCTTGACTATGTGAACACTACAATCCTACATTAGCTTGGGCTGTAACATGACCTTTCAGGAGTTGATCTATCTCATTTTTAGATAGAGGAGAAAGTACCTTTTGTTTTCTTTCGCTAAAATAGTAATTGTCTTCTTTCCCTCCTAAAGATTCACAAGGATGTTGAATATGTTCTTGTGTATCAAAGTCACTAGATTCTTCAGATTGTCCTTGAAACTCAAAACTAAAATTTCTATTATTTACCATAGAGTCATCCAAAGAATATTTTTCACTTCCTTGAAAAAAGATCTCATCTCTTTTTCCATAAAGGGACTGGATTACCTCCTTCTGAAGACTTTGTTCTAATGGGAAAAGAATACTAGGGTCAATAACTTCAGTTTCTTCATTCAAGGTGATCGCAACAATAGATCTCTCCTTCATGGGGTCCAGAATAACATACTCTTCATCATCACAATCTAAATCTAGATCTAGAATAGCCAGTTTAACCTTATCACAATCTGAAATTTGAACTTGATTTTCCTTCATACTGTCTTTTGCTGCAAGCAAATCTGAAATAAGACATTGTCTTCCATCATTTTCAATTGTACAATGATCTTTGACCTGCTATGAACTTTCCTAAGTATCTTGACAAGTATCCTCTAAGCTTTCTTTACGCTGTTGAAATCGATTTTTATATAGGGCTTCCACGACCTCATCGTCCATGAATTCATCATCTCCATAAGCATTCTCAAGCTTTTCAATGAAACCATCAACATGTTTGCAACAGTTCTGAACTAATATTAATGATGGACAAGATTATTTATATCTTTCAAAGAACATGGTATGAAAATCCTTTAAACAATAAATACAAGTAGGCAGAAAACTTTCATACCAAGATTGGGCTTCACCTTCCAGACTGGCCATGAATATCTTCATCAAGCAGTCTTCAGGAAAATAAATATTTAATCTATGCACATTCATGTGAAATCTCACCAGATGAAGAGAAGCATCATAACCTTTCACATCTTTGAACATAGGAAAATTGCTTTTCCAATTTACCTTAGGCATTTTGTTTGGGAAACCTAGAATGTGATCTCTTTTCATTGGAGCATACCTTCTCACAATAGATCCCATCTTGAGAGTTCTTCAAGCTACTAATCTTAATGCAATGGAGTCGCCATGAAGTGTTGATTTTCTAGATATTTTATTCAATGAAGTCGCCATGAAGTGTTGATTTTCTAGATATTTTATTCAATGAAGTCGCCAGTTGAATGGAACAACCTTCCTATGTGTACAACTGCTGTTCACCATTAGCAATTCAATCTAAATCATTGTCTTTCTTTCCCGAGGAAGATAGAGCTTTCGCTCCCTGGCAACTGCGCCAATATGTTATCACTCCTCTGGATCTCCAAGGCTGAGGAAGATTCCAGCTAACGTAACCACAGGCCAATATTTTGAATTTTTAGCTAGCCCTACCAAGCCGAAGAGGGATCTCTCCAAAAGATCACGACGAAGAGGGCTGGATAGATTAGGGTTTTAGGCTAGATATAGTAGCTTAGGGTTTTTATTTGATTTGATTAGGGTAGTTATTGGATGAGTGAATTAGGTCAGAGAGTGAACTAGGCCAGGGTAAAAGAGAATCAAAATTGTAAACATCTGATGGGGCAAGGTAGGAAAGTTACTTTAACACTTTGTAGTATAGTGATGAAATGGTTTAGACTAGTGAGGTGCTAAAAATAGCATGGAAACCATGAATTCTTTTTAAACTAAAGAAATGAAGCAATTTATGATGATTTTCCCAAAACATAGCATAGAAGATGAATTATGCTTATCACACCTTGAAAATAAAACATCTTTAAAGCGAAATGGATCATGAAAAGTACAAAAAATTCACACATATGTAACTGAAGAGGAAACAATTTCAAAATACCATGCCACAGGAATCCCACCAAAATAGTTGCAACTCATCCAATATATTTCATGCCAAAGTCTGAAACACTAGTACAACATCCAATAGAGTCCAACATGTAGAATGACTAATAAATCACATAATATAGGCCTCAAACCAACTCATCCTAGCCTCAGGCATTGTATCCATGAGAGGAGCAGTGACAACAAAAACTGAATAGATAGCTAGAGTGTAAGGTGGTCAAAGTGACTCATCCCTAACTTAAGTAAATTGATTCATTACATCTCATGGAGGTCATTTAACTAATGCTAGGTAATAGTAAAAACATGATAATTACATTGATCATATGAATTACAACAGTAAAATATTGATTTCCCATAAGTAAAAATCAAATTTGGAGAAGAACAGTGAAAAACTGGGCCAACTGCCAAACGCACAGCACTGACTTCAAATTGACTTTTGAGTGCCTTCCTAAAGTCCAAATTGAGTCCATGGTCAGTCGTTGGAAACATATTTTTTTCAAATAAATAATGAACCTATCAAGCACTGAAAATGATCAATTATAGCCCTCACAATTCAATTTTCCCAAGACTGGTCAAAAAGTGCAGAATGAGGGTGCAAAAATGAAGTGTGATATTACAGGAAATTTTTGGATATCTTCCTCAACTCAACATTGAGCTCATGATAGCTCATTGGAAATATCATTCTGTCTAGTTATCATTTGACTCATCAAGAAATTAATTTGGACACTCGCGGTAAGAGAAAATTGATTTTCCCAAGGTCACTCCAGCAACGCAGAAAACCTCTTATAGCAACTGTAGTTTTGAAATTTCTACAAAACCATGGTACCTGGGTAAATAATGAAGGAGTTTTCTCATCCTTGGCCTATAATGGAAAAACACCTCTCTCACTTTTGGAAAATTCATCTCTGTTTGGTTAGAAACATAGTTCGAAGAAAAACTAGCCCTATGTGTAGCAAATCATTTGTCCCTTGGAATGACTTTTTCAAAAATTATGGAGACATGATTTTTATGAGTTGGAATGGCCTCATAATTGCTGAAATGACCTCCCTTATGCCTCCTATACATGAAATGGAGTGGAATGTTATTGAACCATGAAAACCCTAATGACCTAATGGAGACTTTGAGTGGTTGTGACTATGATGAAAGTGACTGTCATAATGAAGACAAGTCATGACTGATGTTGTACTTCAACAAAAGGTGAAATGAGACAGCAAGGGGTAAATTTCTAAAATGAGTAAAGGAAACCCTAATTCAACCTTCAGTGACCAAATTTTTTGCATGATGACCTGATGGAATGACAAAAATGTTAGAATGGGACCCTAATATGATATAAAAGAGGAGTTCTGATCACTGAAGGCAATATGCAAATACTGACTCTAACACATCCAACCATATAACCAACGGTCATATATAATATGGTAGAAGCATAAAATCAACACACAAGTAAACAAACCATAATAATTATACACATAGACACACGTTTCTTCACATGGAAACCATTTCGGGAAAAAACCACAAAGCTTGTTGTTGTTATTGATGTAAATTAAGAGCACCCACTCTATTATATCAATCTATTTTTGTGAGCACCCATTCACAGGAAGCACCAACTCCCTTTAATTATTTGCTAGTATCGACTAGTAGGAAGAACAAACTACCTCTGTTTGTAGACACCTGTCTTGTTTACCAGAATTACCACTTGAGGCACTGACCTCATGGATTTGTTTCAAGCACCAACTTGAAGCTCCTTGGATTTATGCAAGCACCAACTTGCAGGAGGCATAGACACCCAAGCCTTCATCCAAACTTCATCTAAGGTTCTTATAGGTATCATTAAATCAAAGTTAAAAACCTCTAAGAAATCCTTCTATGTAAGATGACCTTTGATACCTACAAATTTAGCTTTGTGAGTTGCAATTGTATAAATATTTTGGAAATATTCTTCCAAACTGGTCAATCTATCATTTGGTGCTACTAGTCCTGGAAATCCTCTTTGGTTAAGAAAGTTGAACTTAAAATGAAATCTCTAGACAACAATTTTAAAAATCTGGCAGTTTAACTCCAACTGAGTGATAAGATTCTTCTTCTGCAAAAATTTCTTAATTTATAACATGGTTTCTGTCACGTCTGCAATCTAAATTTCTTCTAATTCAGCTCTGTTTTTGAATTCAGCACCTTAATCATATCTATGACATCCTCTATTGCTATTTAAGTGCTTCTCTAACCTCTTCAATAGTTGTCTGGCATCTAGTAATAATTTCTTCCTATTCAACAATAATTTGTATGGAGGGCCAAACTTTAGTTATAGCTTGACTTATATCTGCCCAAATGTTTACCTTGGCTCAGCCCAAGATCTGAGCCATTAATGACTCATTTTCCAACTCTTGAATCTTCTTGGTCAGTCTGTGGGTCTTTAGCATCTCTTCTACATAAAGAGTGTCATTCTTTATTTCTTGTGCCTCCAAATTTTTGAATTTCCTTTGAAGTTTTTCATTTTCCTGTCTCTGGAGAGACAACTCTTGTATGACTTTGATTAGATCACCTATTGATGATGTAGAACCCATTTTTGCTAATGTCTATTCCCCTATTGTCTCTACCACTGTGATGGGAATAGTTGTAATTGGAGCTATAACCACTTGTGTAGACTCTTCCTTTTCCTTGAGAAAAGTGTCCATATATTCACCCATCTTATTTATTTGTATATTGTGCTCAATGATTAGTTTGAGCATTTCTTCTTTATGTTGCTTACTTTTTTCTATCCCCTTGTTTTGAGGATCCTCTGTAGAAGGTAATTTGAGCTACTTCGTTAGTGTTGGGATGTCTGCATTTTTCTTCTTAATGATGTCCTCTACAACTTTAACATCAGTGGGATCATATCCAATCTTGATCACTAATTCTTATAATGATTTGACTGTTGTATCCTTTGCCAAGGAGGATATCTCTCTATCTTCAACTGTAACTACACATTTGAAAGAGTTGTTCTCAACTTTGATAGTGCCAAGGTAATGTTAATCATGGTAGTGAAAAGCATCTCTCAAGGCTGTTTATGTGTATCCTTTTAGTAGAAAAGATGTATTTGATTTGCATCAAAAGAAAATATGGTTTTTGTATAGTTTGAATAAGCCTTTGAAAAATGCACATGAGCTTGTAAGTATGCTATCTGCATCCTTCCATTTTCACTGTCAAATGTTTTCAACATTCTATGTTGTGAAGTAGACGTCTGCTTCTAGAATTGTGCATAGACATTGGACTTCAGAGATTCATTCTTTTGCTTAATTTCAAGAAAATTGGTGAAAATGTTAGGTTCCTCTTGTTACCTTACTCATTCTTACTGTGTAATTTCCAATAGTTTCTGCGAAATTGAAGAGAAATATGGAGTGATAAGGACAATTTCCTTTGATCCTGTAGAAACCTATCAATCATCCAGATTTATAATTATGGGCTCTTTCTGACCCTAAACAATGGTAAATTTAGAGTCAGTCTTCTGTTTCTTCTAATAAATGACAAATTATTTTGCACCCTTTGCTGAAGGTGATGACTCTTCTCTCGACCTCTTTTCATGTGTGCTTTGAGAAGTGAGAGTCTAGAGGGTAGAAGCAAGTAGAATTTCATCTTCTTCTTCCTGAAGTGCTTTCTCCTCTCAATATTCTTGATTCATGTATTTTTCAATCTCTAGTCTTGGAGTGTAATTATAAGGTGTGGTTTTAAGTTGCACCCTTAGATTAGAGATTATGTTGAATTGGTCATAAGACCAAGTAAAAATTGGTTGAAATCCCATCTGCTTGAGAATTGAATTTTCTTCAATTCCTACTGCTCTGGCATTACAAATAAAAGGCCCCACTTAGGACATGATATTAAACTAAGACTTCCTCTTACCTGAAACAAAATGAAGCTCGTCCATGTTAATCATTTTCCTTATATATTCCAGACAGAAAATTCTCATTGGAACATATTTAGGCAACTTGTATGGAGCTAACTCATAGCCATATACCGTAATCTTTGTCTAATTCTGATAAAGATACCAGTATGAAGTCTTAGCTTGGTCACTTAGGTGCAAGATCCTTTTTATATCCGAATTGATTCTTGGTTCACTCTGGGTGTTAAGAAGTTGTGCAACTCGATGAATAAAATAGTCAATAAAATCTGAAAATTTAAACTCAGTTGAGTTTCTTCTTACCAATGAGGTCCACTATGTAACCGATTCATTGATTTGTTGATTATCATGCTTGTGTAAAGTTATTGGCAGCATGTATCCTTGTTGAAAAAGGAACATATGGACCAATACATAAGGGTATTTGAATACACCCTCAATAGTGATCTTCATTAATTGTCAATGCATATTTTCAACCAAAAATTGACTGGAATTATACATGAATGTTAGCTTGTGCTCTTTGGAGAAGATGGATAGATAAGCTATAATAGGCTCATCTACCCATTGGTTTGCCTGGTAACCTAATAGGCAAGAAACTAGGGAAATGATTTTTTTAGCGCTCTTAGGAAACATAGAGGTTGGATATTGAGGTTTCTTTGTTAGGAAGTTCGTCATCTTCAGGAAGAAAGATTTCAAAAATTTGGGCTCTTTGGGGGAATGTAAGTTTATGGTATAAATCTATGAGAAAAACAACAGAGAAATGGCTATTAAGGGAGTCATTCTTAGGAATGAAATACATTTTGTTTATGGTTTCGGGTGTGATAGAGATCAAAATGTCTCCATTTTGAGATACAATAGTTCTTTGAAGGGGATTATACCTATCATGACACCACCTAACTAAATTAGGGAATGATTCGGTTTGAGGGAGCACAAACATGGGAAATAGGGATTCCCATAGATTGATTTCATCCTCTGAATCCTGGTAATTTTGTTTTAACCAATGGTGTAATTTGAACATATCGAATTCACACTTTGTATCAGTGATCTAAAAAAAATGTTTCGCTAAAGGGATATGGTCAAGATCTAGGGTATCAAAGGTTTTTGGATTTTTCTGAGTAGGGGTTTTACTACCAGAGGGTTGGTCCTATCTTTTGGGTGCCATATTCTAAATAAATGTATAGAAATAGTAATAGAATGCTAACAATATGGATTCCTAAACAGAGAGTAGTCTCTGTGAATAGTGGTGTATGGTATCTGCTTGAAAAAGAAAAAGCATCATATAACAGAAATTAACCGGATGTGAGCTTGAAAACCTGTAATTCAAACAATTGTAATGAAATCAGGGAAATCACGCGAAAGGGGTAAAGGGTTTATTTATAACAATGATGTGGATTTCTATTAAGATCAAAAGATTACCAACGAGACTGGTGTGAATTGATGGACAATGAGAGGCTGGTAACATATAGGAATGGTCTGAAATTAAACATGAACACAACAACTTACATATATAATCATAAACACAGAGATGCAACATAAAACAATTCATTTCATTAATAGAAAAATACTGAACTATGCTTACAATTAGAATGGAAATAAGATAGCTCAAGCAATGATAACTTATCTCTGAGACGAGATGTGGCAACTACATGCCTTTGAACTGTGTTACAATGAGGTTGAAAGGCCTATTTATTATTGAGAAATAATGTAAAACCATAAACATCCAAAAACCTAACCCTATGAGATGATGTGCCAAAACTGTGGGCCCCGTTTGGGTAAATTGGTACATCAACTTCCTGGGGTCGTAACTTTGGCATACGATCTCTGTTTGGCTATCATAATAACTTGTTTCGAAGGTCTCAAAGAGAAGGTCGAAAACAAACTGAAAAGACTATTTGAGACATCTTCGGTCTCTCCATTTTACCTATAAATGTTATTTAGGCCTCAAAATGACTCTGGAAGTTCAGGACTAGAAAAACTGCCCAAAATAGTAAACTGTGCTACAATTAAGGAAATCGAAAAACTAAAAGAGATAGTGTTAAGATCCAAGTGGAATAGCTGGGTGGCCACCAATATCCACCTGGATCATTCCTCCCCCCTTAGGAAGCAATGGTCCCCATTACGTGCAAAGCCTCCATGAGCTGAGGAAATTTCTACTGAGCCTGGTCCATGGTGAACCACTTCCATGGTGACGAAGTTGGCTTGCTTTGACAACTCGATATAGTTGTATCCTATGTTGTCAAGTGTTATTGATATGTGTGTCCATGATCTGATTAGTTGTGGCCTGTTCCAAGTAGTCTCAGTTGAGCTCTGTTGGTGTGTGTTGTTTTGCAATGTCAGAGGTGTCCAACAATGGTGGGAAGTATGGTTGAAGGCGATCTACATTGAACACTAGGTACATACCAAGGAATGATGGGATGCTAATCACAAAGGCACTATCACCAATGGCCTTGGTGATGGTGTATGACCCATATTGGAGCGGGTGAATCTTGCGGTGGGGTCGAGAAAGGCGCTCTTTCTGCAAATGAAGCCAAGCTTTGTCGCCCACCTGGAACTTGTGTAGAACTCGATGCTGATCATGGAGCTACTTGTACTTAGCATTGGATCTATCCAATATATCATTTACCTATTGGTGGATGTGTTGAATGCGCTATATGAAGTTGTTAGCCCTTTCAGCTTCAGAATTCACTTGAGTCGAATCTATCGGTGTGGCTAAAAATGGTATGGCCACATTAATGGGGCATACTGGATGAAATACCAACCCCACCTAAAATGGGATGTGGCATGTTGAGATGTGGAGAGCTTTGTTGTATCTGTGTTGGACATAAGAGAGACTTTCATCCCATGTGTGTGGATGCTTCGAGTTGTACATGCGCAGAATGTGTAAAATCATCCTGTTGACAACCTCAATTTGGCCATCAGTTTGGGGATGGAAAGTCATAGACTTAGTGAGTTTTGTATCCAACATCGACTAGAGAATTGACAAAAATGCATTTAGGAATCTGCTATCCCTATCTGAGATAATGGACTGTGGGATTGCAAAGTGTACCCACACTCGCTCAAAGAAGAGATTAGTAGTGGCCT
>APFE030418280.1:0-14457 GCA_000404065.3 Pinus taeda
ATTGATGGCCTCCATACAAGGGGGAAAACAATCAATAGTGAGCCTCTAATGAAATATATAGTCACAAAATTGAAGGCACATAATGAGCCTATAAGCGTAGCGCAAGAAATTTTGGGAAATAGTTTTCTTGAATTTGACATTGGATGTTAACATGCTCTGCCATTAGTCATACCATCAAGCATCCAACTGGAACTCATTCTTAGTCCTCCAACTAGTGATAATGACATTTGTGGCATAGATGTAAATAATTTATGTTTAGAAAATAACTAGGTTGCTACTAAAATTTGGACTTGTAGTATGATGGATCAAATACACAAAATGGAGTCGGAGCAGGTTATATCTTGATGGACCAACAAAAGAACAAATACTTGATCTCTTGCCGCTTGGAGTTTGAGTGCAAAAATGTTGCAGAATATGAAGCACTAATACTTGGACTAAAGAAAGCCATTAACCTTAATGTACAAGGATTAAAGGTAATAGGTGATTTTGAGATTTTCACAAGACAAATACGTAATATGATTCATTGTGTTTCACCCAATCTCAAGAATTACCAGTGAGAGGTATGGAGGTTGGCTTCTTCTTTCTAACATTTTGATACTAAATCTGTTCCTAGAATAAATAATGCTACCACAGATACTTTAGCAAAGGCAACTGCTAGGTTCACTTTTCTTAGCGACAACTTTTCAATTGAAATTATTTATAAGCCCTTTATTTTGGATAACTTGACTAACTTACGCGTATTTAATGATGATTAATAGATTCTTGATTTCATGACAAATGTTGATATATTTAAGGATGCGACAATTGATGAGGATGAGAATGAAAAGTCCTTACAAGGAGCCCACGCACATAATGGAAATCCCATAGTTTCACTAGAAAGGCTCTATGACTTGTAGAACCATATTAGATGACCTCCAAACACCAAAACCTACAGTTTGAAACTATCGTATGAACAAATCAATTTGGGAACTAACGAAAATCCTAAGTATGTCCATCTCGGCACACGCTGTTCTCCACAAGAACAACACAGATTTATCCAATTGTTTAAACAATACTAGGATATGTTTGCCTAGACTTATGAAGATTTGAAAATATATGGTACCAAAATCATCCAACACATGATTCCTATTAAGGAAGGGATCAACGCATTTCAATAGAAGCTAAGAAAAGTTCATCCCACCCTTGAGCCCTTTATATAGAAAGAGTTAAAGAAATTGTTGGATGCACGCATACTACTCAAAGTTCGACATTAAGCCTAGGTTTCAAATTTGGTTCCAGTAAGAAATAAGTCTGGTGAGATCAAATTGTGCGTAGATTTTTTAAATATCAACCGAGCATATGATAAGGATAATTATCCCGTGCAATCCATGGAACATATACTTCAAACAGTTTTTGGAACATAAATGTTCTTTCTAATTGATAGTTTTTCAAGTTATAACAAGTTCTTATAGCATAACCTAACATATTAAAAATTACGTTCCAAATGAAATGGGGTACATTTGCTTTCAAGTGGATCCCATTTGGCTTAATCATTGTAGGAGCAACAATTCAACAGGAAATGGACATCACATTTTGAGGATTAATTGGTTGAAGTGTGGTAGTATATCTTGATGATGTAAGGGTTTTCTCCAAAAGAAGATTAAACCATTTGCATCATTTAAAACAAATCTTCAGTCAATGAAGGAAATATGGCATATCTTTGAATCCATAGAAAAATATCTTCCCAGTGTCCAAGGGAAACCTCCTAGGACATATCATATCAAAAAGTGGCATCAAAGTGGACACAGAACATGTTGAAATTATTGCTCAAATTCCTTATCCCATAAACAAGAAAGAAATGCAATCCTTCTTGGGGAAGATTAACTTCCTTAGATTGTAAAGCTATTACAGGAAATGATCAAGAAGGACACGATATATAAGTGGGACCACAAAGAAAAGGATGTTTTTTCCCAAATAAAGCAAGCCATAGTTGATGCTCCAACATTGTA
The DNA here is from genome assembly GCA_000404065.3 of Pinus taeda. Lineage (NCBI taxonomy): Eukaryota > Viridiplantae > Streptophyta > Pinopsida > Pinales > Pinaceae > Pinus > Pinus taeda. The sequence continues at coordinate 1,989 of APFE030418280.1, forward strand.
CAACCCATATTTTAACAAGGATTTCTTGTTATATACTTTCGCTTTCGATTCTTCAATTGCAACCATCTTAACCCAAAAGGAAAATCAAGATAATGAATGACTGATTTCATTCATGAGATCAGGGTTATAAGGATCAGAATTGAACTATCCTTCCATGGACAAGAAATCTTGTGCAGTTTATAAGGTGGTAAAACACTTTAGGCCTTATATTTTGAAGAGTCATGTTATAGTATTTCATCCTCATCCAGTGGTTAGGTAATTGTTTGGAAAAAAAGAGTTGGGTGAATGAAGAGAAAACTAAATGACGTTGTCTACAAGAGTGAAATTCAGAGTTTGAACTAGTTCACACTAGTAAAGGCCACCATATTTGTCAACTCGCAGCGAAGGCAGTCAATTCAAGGCAAGAAGATACATCGAGTTGGGAGGAAGAATTTGACATGTAAAATATTGACTCAGCTACCTTAACAGATGCATCATCATCAAGATATGCAGATATACAACATTATCTTGAACAAGGCACTCTGACCTTTCATCTTTCAGCAAAGCAAAAGAGGGCTATTCAAATAAATGCACTATCATATCAGATGGTCCACGATGTACTCTTTTGGAAACATCAAAATGGTGTCCTGTTGAAATTCTTAGAATTACCTGACTTAGAAAAGGTTTTGAAAGATTTGCATGATGAACCAACCAACGAACATTATGTAGGGGACACTACTACACATAAAGTTATGCAATTTGGATATTAGCGACCGACGTTATTTAAATACACACATGCTTATGCTTGTGTCACATTTTTCAAAAGTGCACTAGTCGAGAGAAAAGGTCAATCACGCCATTGCAACAGATCATAGTTGAAGAGCCATTTCAACAATGGGGTTTGGATGTAATTGGAGAGGTTTTCTCCCACTTGTTGAAGAAACATCGATACATTCTGATTGCCAAATATTATTTTACGCAATCAGTTAAATCCATTCTGCTTAGGCAAGTGAACGACGAGGAAGTCATCCATTTTATTAATTAGAATATCATCACCAAGTTCGACATTCCTGCTTCACTTATGTTTGATAATGTAACATACTTTTCATCATTGAAGCCATATGATTTTGCATTAGAGAATGGTATTGTTCTGAAATATTCATCAAATTAATATACTCAAGGAAATGGTTTAGCAGAATCAATGAATAAGAATTTAATTCAAATCATAAAGAAAACCATATTAAACGAACAAATGAATTGGCACAATGCTTTGACGAATGCTCTCTGGGTTGACCGAATAACTCCAAAAACTTCTCTGGGAACATCACCCTACTTCCTTGTTATGGTAAAGAGACAATCCTATCCCCGAATCTCTACCTCCTAGATTTACAATTATCCCAAGAGTCTCGAGATAAACCTTGTCCAACCATTCAGAGTAGGATTGACACTTTTCTCAAATTGGATGAGGAAACGCTAAAAAACCAAAGAAAATTTGTCCCCCATCAAAAGAATATCAAACGATAGTTTGATAAAAGCTCTGAAAATGATAAAGAATTTGGTGTGGGATACTTAGTCTTGAAGTGGGATAAATCCCACGAGGATAAAGACAAGCACACTAAGTTTCAATCTTTGTGGATTGGTCCATACATGGTACATGAGAAGCTTTTCCCTCACACTTATCATCTACAATATTTAGACAAGAGGATTAACTCTCTTCCCATAAATGGCCAAGACTTAATGGTATACTTTCAGTAGCAACCTTGGGCTACTTTCCTTACCCATTAATCGTGCTTTACTTTCCCTTTACTCATTCCTATTTTTTATTCTATATCATGTTGTGTCTCTTTTAGTTTGTTTGCATGCTTTTTAATTTTCAAATTGTTGCACATAAATAAGATCTTGTGTGAAAAAGTGTCTTGTTTTTCTCAATGCTAATGTGGTGAAAGTTTAAAAGGGTGTTGTGGCAAATATATAATTTTTGGCAGACTTGACATCTCCTTCTTTTGTTTGGGCCTAAACATCCCCAAAGGACGATGATGCCCAGACGAAAAATATGATTTATTCAAATGGAAACATTTAGTATATCTATGGCACCTGCGTATATTATAGGATCTTTGTTCCTCAAATAAGTTCTATATTAAACGATGTTCTCCACTTGTCGACCCAATCAAGTAGAGAAGGGAAAGGACAAAACTTAAGCAAGCAAATAAATTTCAGAGTGCATTTAAATCCCTGTAAAACAAGGAACAACCTCTCTTTCCCTTAAAATAAGTAGGGATCCCTCTTCCAACCTGGCGAAATAAATGCCTACAAAATTTCAATTTACATAAATGAAAAATAAATAAAGGGTGAAAGAAGGTAAAGGTTTCCTGTGCAGAGAGGTGAAGCAAGCAACTTTACTGGGGTACTGAACAAACCTGTTGGCAGCGAGCAATGTTTGTGATTTCTTGAAGTGACTATGCTATTGTATTAAACAGGCTGACTGGCAGGGGAGAAACACTGGGGAATAACACTAAAATATGAATGTCATACACTCACAAATGCATATTAACCTTTTCTCTAATCAAAATAATTGAGGTCTTGACTAGTTTTATGAAATGTGTGTGAACCGATAAGAGGAGTGGGAGAGACTAAATCCATAACCAGGTTAAGTAATGAAGCTAGGGTGACCCATAATATGAATTAATACTTCTTGAATACTATAATTTTCACTTAAGTAAGGCTTGAATAAAGAAGTTGAGGTCCTTCCAGTGAATCACCCACTGTTGTAGATGCTACAACCACCCTCCAAAATTTTTCAACTTCATCTAATTTTGAAGCCCTTATTGATCATGTTCTCATATTTGTCTAAGTGATTGAGGTCCTCTTGAGAGTTTGAAGTTTGTGTAAGTACTTCAAAACATTACAAACCTACTTATAAATTTCTTGCTCACAAGCTTATCACACTTTTTCTCCTTAGCACACTTTTCTTGGCAAGATTTGTGTGCTTCCTCCCCCTAGCACAAGCACACATCTGAAGCATAGTTGTTGGAGCTCCACTCACATCTAAAGCACAAAGCCATTGCCTTCCTATCCATAATCATTTCGTGCACTCTATCTAGCTAAGCTCTTTCTCTCATGCCCTATATATGGTTTGCTTGTATATTCATTTCTTCACAGTTGTCCATATGTGTCCACCTGTATTCCAGGACTTTCCATATTCTTTTTAATAGACAAATATATATATATATGTGGGGGTTTTCATTTTTGTTTGTGCTCCCTCATTGCCATTTCTCATACTTAGTCAAAATTTGGGTCTCCTCGTCACATCCTGCCTAACCTTTTATGGTGTGCCCATGCATCCTAGAGTCCAAGTATTATACCCTTATCTTTGTGCATTGCAAATGTGCCTTCATTACACTATTGTGACTTGGTGCACTTGCGCATGATAGACTCTTGGAAGCTAGCCCTTTTTCTCTTGCAAATACGACAAGTGATGAGCCTTTGCTCTTCATTAGTGCACTAGGGAATCTCATAACCATAGTCTTATTTCCTCTATCACTACAAAGAGCGCATGCGCCCTATACATGTACTCGTACCTCGATAAAGCATTGCGCTCTTCTAGTGCTCAGTCGAACTAGCCTTACCTCTAGCCTGTGCTTGCACATCAGGTTCCTGAGCACTTGTGCTAGCATGTTGTGCATTCCCAACTCTCATTCCATTCAACCTTGTCTCTAGATTGTGCTTGCGTACAAGATCAGTGCATTGTTTTTCCACAATGATAATTTTACACACATAACATAGGCATTTTAGTGGACTAATTATTTATCTTGCCATGAATGATTTTGAGTTTCCAAGTACCATATCTCTTCATTCTTGTACCATCCTCTACCGAAAGCATGCCTCTAATCACGGGAAAAGGATTTGTGAGAGAAACAATTGAAAGCAATATTGAGGGAGTAGTCGATCGTCTAAAGCCTAAAGTACCAATCTTCAAAGACACGACATGTTTTATCAATAACTTAATGGCCTTATATTGGCCAAAGATACACAAAGACTCTAGGCAAGAGATCGTGGAAAGTGAAGAGGACAGAGAGATCTACCTCAACATTAATCATTCCAGGTTTCACAGGATCATTTGTCATTATCTTGTGCTACCTGGTGCAGAGTGTGAAAATTCCCTTGAAATGCAACATCTGGAACTAATTCTCCTAACTGATTAAAAATTTATTAATTTTCTAATTAATACCGATTTAATCACACCGTAGTTTCTTCACAAAACAAAATATTGCGGAAGCAAAAAAATAGGCACTGAGAAATGCTAACACACAAAAAATTAATACAGTTGTTTTTGGACAAAATTGCCCAGAAAAACCCAACGTGGGAAAACTGGTGCAACAACTGAGGGTTTATTTTACTATGAAATAGTGAATTATGCGTACAAGCTTTGGAAGCCAAAATGGCTATCAAAACAACAAGATCTGACCAAAAATATTTGGAGAGAAGGTTCTCTCCCTCCACAAGAAAAACCCAGCCTCTGAAAACTGGTCATCCAACCTCTGCGTAGGCTCTCATGACTTCTAATCGATCTGCGCGGTTGTGCTGAGAAAACCTGCATGATCCTCGTGGTTGTACTGGGAAAAATCACGCAACCATAACTACATCCATCAGGGAATTCCACACGACCCTTGCAGTTGATCTAGATTAGCTGCACCATCGAATACTTCAGTCACTCACTTTTGCCTCTTTCAGAAGTGGAAATCCTCCTCTAGATCACTATCTTTGTCCCTCTGACACTTTTCTACTTGATCTCTAACTTGATCAGTCCTACTGAATCACCTGCACTAGAGAATAAATCTATCTAGATAAATGAGTATCTGCAACTAGTCACACTCTCAAGTGCTTCTCACCTTCAAGTGTTCCCCAAAGTGTATCCTCCATATACCCATCAAATTCTTCTTATAATCTCTAGTTGAGACTTCAACGACCATGATTAAAACTTAATCAGTGGTTGATATTATCTTTAAGTCGACCTGTGTGAGTTTCTAGATAATTCACACATTTCTCAATTAATTTGTACTAATTAACCCCCTTTTTTCTATGTTAGAATCTGGAATTTTTTTTATTATGGTCAATTAATTCAATTGAGCTATCTCTAGGTGGAATTTCCAAAAAGAATTTCCGGGTTTTGGAGAACTCATGTGTTTTAGCCTCTTCACAAAGTTTCGAGACTAGAACACCTCCGATGCTACAAAAAATGACACTCCTTCTTAGTGAGGAAGGTGTTCTAGTGTTGAACTGCTCCAACACCCCGTCCCTTCATCACCCTCTATACAAGTTGTTGATGTCTAGACACTGCGACTACCTGCCATTGCCCACCAACCACTACATAACTTTGATGTTGCATCTGTGTTGCTGCTAACACTAATATCTTACTGCCAACTTTGCATCTACATTGCAACTCCCTCTCAATTGTTGTTGTTGCTATTGTAACTATTGCAACTAAGAAGAATATGAAATACTGAATCAACTGTGTCTTTGTACTGCATCTATCTCTTGACCCTCTTATTGCTATTAGTATTTGCATTGTCCAATAAGGAGTTTGTGTTGCTGCTGACTCTGCTACTGAGCCTCCTGCTCTATTGTCAACACTGCTCTGCGCTCCTCAGCACTTGACTATAACTGTCACTCGAGAATCTGACTACATCACTAGCATTTATCGATCTTGCTAATGAATACTATGGGCCCCTATAGAAAGGTAATGATCCATGAGGAAGACACCTCAATGGACCTTGACCAACCCTTTACACACATATGGGACTATAACTCCATATCCCTCCACCTCTCTCTTGAACGTATAGCTACAAACATGGAAACATATTCCTCCATCCTCGAGGACAACTTGTCTATCTCAGCAGATGATACCGCTTGGTCCTGCTTTTCCTGCTTGTCCTTCTTCCAGAGAGGACACTAAATTATGTAGTGGACAAACTCGCCACATTTGAAGCACTTAACCTTAGATAGGTCCTTCTTCTTCTTCTTCTTCTCCCCTTATTCCTAATTGGGGCCCTTTGATGCAAGGGCTAAATTCTCTTCTTCTTTCTCACCCTTCAAACCCTTGCTACTACTTCCAATAATGGGGCTCTTTACTAGAGTGTAGTCGCCAATCTAGGGTGCTAGATTAGACTAGATTTATTATCAACCAAGGTAGGTAAACTTAGAGGCATGTGTCTAAAGTCTATAAACATAAAAGGATTCCTAACTAAGTGTCTACTGTGATAGGATACAACACTCCTTTACAGGAGGTTAAAATATATTTCCTCTCACCTTAACACTCAGATCACCTAATTTATCTAACTGTCCTAAAGATACAGCGTATTGCTAGACTGAGTTTTCAACCCTCTTACAAGGATGTATGCACAAAAGCTCTTTTTAGATAACACTTAAGCATTCATGAAAAATCAAAAGCACACTAAATTTTAAATGCATGAAAACAGAGTCTATGGAGATGCTTTAAAATCTAACGAACAATTAAATCTTTTACAAGATATGGTTCAATGATCTAACAATCAAATCTTCAAGCTATCACCATGAATACCATTTGCAAGAATTTTTAATCAAATCGATGAAATCACAAACATGGAAATAACATTAAACACTATGCACACTATTCAAATTCAAAACACTATGGAAATGAAATTAACAGTATACCAATCCACGTAGGGCCCGTCCACACTTCAATGGCACACTGAAGAAACCTCAAGCAACGAGAATGTTAACGCATAAACACTATTGGAGTAAAACGGTGACTGTAATTAAGTTATGAAGATTGAGATCACATACAAGAGCTATGTTCTGGAACAATACACAGAGATAATAATCGTAATCGTCCTTGAAACAAAACAATACACAGTCTTTATCTACTTGTCTCCTATATAAATCGAATGTACATTCATTAAGCATATGTTTATGCTTTTACAAAAGGATGATTTTTGTAAATTCTAATCTAAACCGATTTCCAAAAGCAAAACGAAATCAGTTTGGGAAATCATGGCTTTTTGCTGCCTTTGTGACCAAAAACGCTGGGTTTGACCAACATTGACCACATAACCAGGAGCTTTTGATTTGCTGTTGAATCGATTTTTCACCATGCATGTACATTCCAGATCACGTTCCTATCCATTGCTTTGGCTTGCCTGCCATGCCACGTGTCACATCATAAACCATTTACAGGAAATCATGACATCCTGTAATCTTTTTGTTGAAAATTCCTAATTTTTAACATAAAAATTCACGAATTAACTTTAATGTAAACTAACAACTATAATGTTATTGATTAATCAATTTCGATGGATATGAGGGGTCTATGGGAGAGAAAGATAGACAAATGATGGTGTTTCTAGAAGAAAAAGATGGCAATGAAATGGTACCAACATAGAGCTCGCCTCATTTCCTCCAGTTGCAAGTCTGACAACATCTTATCCCACCTTGGTAGGGTATCTCGCCCCAAAATGCCTTGGATGAATATCTCCTAGTCCTTTGAGACACTCTTTAGTGCAAAACATACAAGATTTGTGTCCTAAGGCGCCTCCCAGTTGCCGCAAGTTGGTCTCGGATTTCCTGAATTTTGATCAGAAAGGGATCAATGCCTTCACCCTTATACATCCCGAGGTTTTTCAATTTTTCCTTCAAGAACATATTCCCCTACTCAAAATAATTATGATATAACTGAGCAAGAGCATCCCACATCTCCTTGGGAGTATTCTTGCTAGATATATGTGAAACTATATGGTCCTAAACTCCATCCAAGATCGTTTGTTTCACCTTTTCTATCTTGTATTCCTTCAGTTGATCTACATCATTCAGTACCACCACAAAACTCTTTGCATAGGTCTTCAGGCCAAATTCATCTAGTAGGAAGGACATCCTAGCCTTCCAGATGACATAGTTGGAGGCTCCCTCCAACCTATCCTGATCTCTAAGCCCAACTGTGGCCATCTCTAAAACTGGAACAAAAATCTCCCTCTTTCACTTGCTCGACTCCTGAATCTGCTACTTGCACTCCGTTCTGGAGTGAGAAAATATGTTTGTAGCTATTGCTCATTGCAACTGGAAATTTGGATTTCTAAACTAGAAACCCTCTAAGAGAAATTCCCTCTGTGTGTGCACTTTCTCCCCCGACACTGAATCTACTCTAGCGAACTACTACAAACTCTTTGTGCCACACAATAATCTTCTTTACAAGGGTTTGAGTTGTTGTTGCTCTACCTACACCGCACTCACGACTTTTCCGTACTCGCGCAATTTGCGCGTATGTACAAGAAAATCTCGCAAGTTTTCTCACGGTTGTTTTGAGCTAACCCATGCGACCCTCCGAAAAATCCGTACTGCAGCTCCCTTTGATCTGTGAATTTTTCCTTCACCCCTGAGATTCCTGTCCATCAAATAACCTTTGATACCATGTGAAAATTCCCTTGAAATGCAATAACTGGAATTAATTCTCCTAACTGATTAAGAATTTTTATAATTAATATCGAATTAATCACACTGTAATTTTTTCACCAAACAAAATACTGCAAAAGAAAAATAGGAACTAAGAAATGCTAACACACACACAAAATTAACACAACCGTTTTTGGAGAAAAGTCCCCAGAAAAACCCTAATGTGGGAAAGTCGAAGCAACAACTGAGGGTTTATTTTATTATGCAACAGTGAATTTTGAGTACAACCTTTAGAAGCTCAACTATCTATCCAACCTATGACTCACAACTGTAACTGTGACTTGTCAGGTAATTCTACGCAACCCTTGTGATTGATTTGGATTAACTGCGCTGTGGAATACTTCAATCAATCACTTTTGCCTCTTCCGGAACTAGAAATCCTCCTCAGAATCACTATATTTTCCCTTTTAACACTTTGCTACTCGATCTCTGACTTAATCACTCCTACTAAGTCACCTGCACTAGAGAATCAATTTGTTTAGATCACTGAGTGTCTACAATTGGTCACACTCTCAAGTGCTTCTCACCTTCAAGTGTTCTCCAAAGTGTATCCTCCATCTACCAATCACCTTCTTCTTATAATCTTCAGTTGAGACTTCAAAAACCATGATTAAAACTTAATCAATGGTTGAGATTATCTCTAAGTTGATTTGTGTGAGTTTCTAGATAATTCACACATTTCTCAATTAATTTCTAATAATTAACTCATTTTTCCTAAGTTAGACTCGGGAAATTTTTAATCATGGTCAATTAATTTAATTGAGCCACCTCTAGGTGGAATTTCTAAAAATGATTTATGGATTTTGGAAAACTCATGTGTTTTAGCCTCTCCACAAAGTTTCGTGTAATGATCTTTTTTCTGGTGTTCCTTATGACATGGTTAGGATGGAATTTTAGAGTTGGGGGTAGACAAGTCACAAGTGCAGGTTGGTGTCATCAGCAGGCCTAGGGACTTTTGGATGGGTTTTGAGGAGTTTCTATGAGGTTTGATGGATTTTTCTTGGTATATTCCATCATCTACACAATTTACCTTTTGTTTTAGTGCATTCCGACAACTTTCAAAAAACAGAGTTCTTATTGAGCCTAACTCAATTAATTATGCTTAAGGTGGCATTTCAGGAGGAATACTTGACAAAACACCTTAGTGTAATAGCTCATTGGAGCCAAAATGAGAAGATCTACATGATGGGATGGTTAGAAGTGAGTTTCAGTAACTTGAGGAGACATGGTGACCAATTTACCCTTTTTTCACATTAAAAATAATATTTTAATGAAAATAAAAGAGAAACGTGCTCCTTGATTAAAATAATAATAAAATAGGAGGTTGTAGAGGGATCCATCAGATCTATAAAAGAAGAGGAGGCCATTGGAGGATATCTTGGATTTGTGATTTCTTCTTGTGGAGATGTTTGAGAACTCAGTTCTCTACTTCAGCGATAACTTCAAGATGCAAACCCTTAGGTGATCTTGGTGAGAGTGGACGGAAACCCACCTTATCTCCTTGGTGGAATCAAATAGAATTCACAAGTGTAGTGATTGATTTCAATTCAGTTTTGGGAGGGTCGGTTTCATCATCAGAGCAGATCAGTGTTGGAGATCAAAATGTCTATCTTAGTTATTTCAACTATATCATCATGTATAATCTTTCAATTGTTTATTATAATGAAAGATGAGATTATTTCTACTCATTGTGTTATTGAATTGTTTGCACTCTACTTGTTATATTTTACATGACAATCTTTTGTTAATCAAATAGTAAATTTTATGGTGAAATTTAGTTGAATTATATTTATGCAAATTAGTCAATTATCCTGTTTGAGACTTTATAGTGGTATTAGAGCCGGTGTTCCTGCTAACCTAAAATTTGTATTACAAATCAACTTCAGAAAAAGTTAGAATTTTATTTTGAAAAAATTAAAAATTCCTGACCATTCTAAAAGAAAATTGTCTTTTCCATTTTACAATTTTTTATTTTATTTTCAAACAATAGACAAATTCTTCCTAATTTGTCTCCACTTAATCACCATTGCAAAAAATTAGACCATTACCTTTAACGGGGAATCAAATGATTAAAAGCGGCATATACCAAATAAATTTTTATCAAGGGAAATTATGATGATGATGATGGTGGTGGTTGACGTCCACTGAGACCAAATTGGTCTATTGGACCTATAATTTTCTTAGTTTCTAATTGTCTGGTTCCTCGTCTTTCTTGGCGAGATTGGTGTTGTAGCTTTCTTTTTTTTCCACGGTCTTCCAACTTTCTTTATCTTGCATCTCCTTCATCATCTGCTAGTTCTTGGGACATTGGTGTCTTAGCTTCACGGTTTATTGTGTTCATTCTTTTGAAGATAGTCGAAGAAGAAGTTTGGTCTAGGAGATCTGCTTTGCTGTTAAATGAAAATTTCTTTTGTGCGGTATTCAAATCCTCATAACTATTGATGCTTGAGGGGTTGTCGAGTTTACTCTTTTTTTATTGGGCGGGGCTTTCCCCCTACTTGTCTTGAGAGTTGTTTCTTTCTTGCCCGATTTCTTGTGATTGAGAGTTTTCTCGAAAGTATTATTCTTTAATGACAGTGTAGTGTTCTTTTTGGGCTCCTTCCCATCATGTAAATCTGTGGTAATTCTTCCTAACAAAATTTATGAGCCAAACTATTCATTTTCTAAGCCCATAGTCCTGACTCATAAGGACGTTTGGCTCAAATAAATTTGAGCCACGGTTAATTACGTGGCCGAAGCTAGAGGATTATGGTTTCTGGAAATTCGTGTTAAGTTTTCCATATGTTGTAATTCATTTTGACAAAGTCGAAATCATTTGGCCGCATTAAAATTTTCAAAGTTTCAATCGTAGAAGCCACTATTAATTGAATGGCCACTATTCATCTTGCAGGCCACTATTCATCTTGCAGAAGCCGAGACTCAGGTGGCGTTTAGTGCGCACTCGGCGATTGATGCCTGGAATTGATCCGCATTAGATACCTGTGCGATACATGGGTTTGGTACAAAGCCAGAGCATGAGATCTCAATCAATACCTATAGCGGAATTTTACAATCGGTGAGAACACGAAGGTGTGCATGGAAAAGAGAAAGCATTGAGTCGTGGATGCTTGCTTCAAAACGTGGAACGTAATTACTTCTAATATTGGTCTATGAAGTTGCCGACACCACTGGCATATATGAGAACGTTGCACATGAAGGGGCCCACATTTTTCATGTGGAGAAAGCAAGTCTTGGAACCTATAGGTGCCAGAAAGCGTATCCTTGTCCCTTTTTGGTGTCCCCGTGTGTATGGTGCAATCATTGAGTGCGATTGACATCAAGCTAAGTTGCGCAGTAGCCTATTGATAGAGCTAGCGACTGATCAATCCAGTGTATTGAATCTACGCTTTGGGTGAATGGATTGATCTATGTTGGAAATACTGAAAATGGGGTGATGAGTATTTTTTTCCAATTTTTATTTATACCAGTTAAATCAATTATATTTAAAATACAAAATAAGAAAGATGAACAAATGTTTTTATTAATATAATATTTATAATGAATAAAGTAAAATATATAGAGCTCCAACCCTTGATGAAGACACCGATCTTCAATTACCAGGGCTCCAACCTCTTACCAAGCATTAACTTGGTCTCTTGTGAGGCACCAGCTTCTAGGGTTCTGACTTTATCTTGTCAAGGTACCAACCTTGGATTTAGGAGCATCAACTCCAAGGACACCAATCTTTCTAATTCTAACGCACCAACCCGAAGGGCTCCGACCCTATCTTGTCAAGGCACCAACCTTGGATTTAGGAGCACTAACACTGAGGACACCAATCCTTCCAATTCTGAGGCACCAACCCCAAGGGCTCCGACCCTCTGCTATATATTGTCTAAATATGTTTGATAGTAATTCTCTGCTCCCAAAATCTTCTTCACTGAATTATGTCTATCTACAACTTCATTGCTACATCAATGACAACCTGTCTTCATATGAAAGAGTCTTCACAACTCTTCATATTGCCCAA
>APFE030418292.1:0-18854 GCA_000404065.3 Pinus taeda
TTGCCTCTTCTTTGGCGTAATTCATTTTGTGTGAATTAGAAATATAATATCACATGTAAGCCTTTAATATTTTTTCAAGAATCATAACACAAAAAGCCAAATTTTCTTTTATATTAATAAAAATGGATATTTACACTGTCATATGTCACATCACTTCACCCACTTTGTCTTGTTAGGGGAAACTTAATATTAAATCAAAAAGGTCATAATATAAATTTATCAAGGCTTATTACAATTTAGTTTTGTAATTAGAGGAAATATAGGCACCCTGAAAACGACATCTTTAGCATGTTCAAAAGAGAAAGTTGTATATTTTTAAAAAGAATTGCGTTTGTTTTGAAAATTAATTTATTAAATTAAAAACAAATATAAATTAAAGGGTAAAAATAATTTAAGACATATCCAATACCAACTAAGAGGAAGGGTGGCACACCATTTTGTAGGAATGATACCTCCAACAAGAGATCTAGGAGAAGAAAATGGTCAAAATATATTTCTCAGAATTACAGCAAGGAAGAGCCTAAAAGGTATGATCAACATATGTATTTTAGAGTTCCTCTCAATTATGAACAAACAGGGTATGATCCACATATGCATTGTAGAGTTCCATTCAATTATGAACAAACTAGAAATTTTAGGAAGAAATTATGGCATCAAAAACCATGTACATTTTGTCATTTGAATAATCATATTGCTTCCAAGTGTTCGAAAACAATGGAAACTGGGAAGGAGCCAAGACATGAAGACCCTTTTCCACATTAAGGGCAAAGGAAGGCCGAGAAATTATGTATAGATAAGATCCAATGCAAGCTTTGTAACAAGGATGGGCATCATAGAGCCATGTGTTGAGATATCCACTCAAATATGTACCCCAAGAAGCTACAACCCAAATTGGAAACCTTTTCAAGTAGCTTTTCAAGGCCACACTTGTAAATCTCATGTTCCGAAATTATTTGTAAAAGTGATGAATTTGTAACATCACTTGTGTATGCAACATAGTGATATTTAGGCCTTTTAGCTAGATAGCATGGGATATGATTTATGTTGTAAATCAACGTAAGCTTGACCATGAGTGTGTTATAAACTCTTGGAAAATATGGATTTGTTGGGTCCTGTTAGTTGACATGTATCTATAGCTACAATTTTTCATATGGCTACAGGTATTGATTTCATAATTCCAATTTCCAAAGTACAATGGTGAAAGAAAGGGAAGGTGGACTCTCAGAGGCATATGTTATACAGATGGAGATTGTAACCATGTTTATGGTTTACAGGACCAAAAGCTCCTTAGTGGGGAGAAATAATCAAAATGGATCCCTAGTGGCTCAGTAATCAAAGTGCTAAAATTATTTTGAAACTGGCATCAAATCAAAGAACTCGTCATCTTGATTCCAATGATGTGAACGACACCTCAATTTGATCTCGTATGCGGAAGTTATTGATAGTCAAAGATTTTGGGAAAAAAATTAAAAAGTAAAAGTCAAAGTTTGACTACAACATGGAAATCCATACAGGTGACATGGCAGGATAACGTTGCAGGAGATGATATCAGCAAGACGACATGGCAGGGCAAATAGCTATTGATGTGGCATATTATACACTGACATGGAAACCCAATTGGGCATTGACATAGAGATTGAGTTGATGTGCTAGATTGTACACTAACCTGGAAACCCAACTAGGCACTGATATGGATGATGATACAGTGATGGGAAAATACATGGGTGCTAACTAGGCACTAACATAGCAAGGCGATGAGTAGCTGATATGGGAGTGATCCACCTTCTCTAGAGACATTTAAAATTTAGAAGTGACTTGGAATAGCTTAAAAATGAAATTCCTTGGATTGAAGTGAAAACATGATAAAATCATAGATTCCGTCGCCCTAATTTTAATGGCATGAATAGCACTCGAATTTGAGTTCGTCTACATCAGATATTTGCAATCAATGTTTTCGTCAAACTTGGCCAAGTGGTATATTTAAGGAGGCAACAAATTCACAAGAACCCGATGGATGGAATCTGACCATCGGGAATTAATGAATTTGTTGAATGGTTATTTTTTCCAATAACAATTATTCTTGACAAAGTTAAAGGAGCCAATTTGTTTTAAGAAAACAAAAATTGTTGAAAATATATGTGGAGTAGGTTAGGCCCGCCAGACTCGCCCACCCCATCGGTCATATCACATCAAATTGTATTAAGGTTGGGGTGGGAAGAAATCAAACCCTGCCACCTTCTATCAAAGTTCCAATCAGTAAACTATGCCAATTGTCGAGCACTATGAGGGTGGTAGGGCTCAAATGTGCTCGATCGAACCGCCTCTTGGATGCCCTTAAACAAAACAACCAACAAAAATTAGATTGCCAATAGTTCAATATACCGAATACGCAGCAAGGTGGTGGATCAGAGGGGTTATAACCCCCGACCTCCCTGCCTCTATTCATAGCACCTTAACCAACTTGCAAATGATGATCGTTGGTAGCTTCACCCTCAAAAACAAATATATAAACTCGACCTTCACATTCGTTGGAGGAAATGTGGCAGATCAGAGCTGAGGTGGAGGGATTATCACTAAGTGATGGAACCATCGTCATAGTGAAACGATGAGTGAATTTGGCTGTGGAACCTAGAGCGGAGGAATTAGTTGATGCCAAAAATATTACCTTAGAGGCCAGAGATGCTAGTGTCAGAATGTGACAAGCCTATAGTCATTTTGCATGTTTTCTTTCCAGTATTCCAACCATGAAGTTCGAATATCCATTTGAGGAGAAGAAATTCAAGTGTCTAGGAGCAAGGAATCTTTGGGGAATCTTATGGAATCTAAAATATTCCCTTGGAGGCGAATTTTTTACAGTGTCGGAATGACGTCCACTTTATAGTCATTTTTTACATAATTTTGCAGGGAGTGAAATTGTGTGCTCAGAATCTTCATCCGAGAAATTAATTTTTTTGCCATCTTGATGAAGGAATCTTTGAGGGAATCTCTAAGATGCCCGAGGGTCCATAACTTGAAGGTGTCAATAAGGGGCAAAGTTTATAGTCATTTGACACAATTTTGTGCCTCAAATTTAGCAGTTGTGTCCATTTCAACAGTTGAGATTTTCGTCTACATAACCATGTGGTTGTTGAGTCCTGGAAGTGGATGGAAACAAGAAAGTGGATGAGGCGTGGAAGGCCTTCTTCACATCATGGATAGAATGTTAAGAAGGTCTGGAGGAAGAATAATTTTTGCAATCATTGCAACAATGCTGGTAATCAAAAATCCACATGTTGGAGGCTCCATATAGAGAAATGTCTCAAGGACAAAGTTCCCATACAAGAACCATTTGAAATGTTTTTCAACAAGTGAATCAGGTCCAGGATGATGACCCATTCACTTTCATGAGTCAAAGATTATTTTTCTAGAAATCGTAGCTTCTCATGGCCTCATTTTTGGAAATCCCGTGTTTCAATTTAAATTGAAAAATGATTGTGATTTCTGTCACATATTAAAGCGACGATGAATTTTTTGCCTTTTAATGATGGTTGGGGACTAATTTCTATTCTGATGTAAATTTGACCAAAGAGTGTGTCTTGTAGACTCTTGGAAAGTATGGGGATGCTTGGGTCATTGTTGGTCATGTAATTGAGCATGTAATTTGCAAAGACATAATGCATGTTTGCAGAGGATGCAGGTGTCGATTCATCACTTATGGCTTGAAAGAAAAATGGTGAAGCAGAAGGAATGCTGACCTATTAGGACACTTGTGGTGCATATAATGTAACACAATGCTTGTAGATTATGTTCATGCTTTTCGAGGAAAAAAATCTCCTCGGGTGGGAGGAATGATCTAGGTTGCTCCAGACACATTCAGAATTCAAAAGTGGCTATGAATAGCTCAAAAATCAAAGTCGTCATATTGGAGTGACATGAGGACCAGATTATAGTGTTCATCACCTTGATTCCAATAGTGCGAATGTCACTCAAATCTTAGTTCATAAGCTCAAAATATTCACGGTCATTGTTCAGGACAATCTTGGCCATGTAGTAGGTGTAAGGAGGCAACAAATTAATAGGAGCTCAATGCACGGAATATGACCATTGAGAATCAATGAATTTATCAAATGGTTAATTTTCCCAAAACCCCTTATTCTCAACAAAGTTTAAAAGATCCAATTTTCTTTTAAAAAAAATATTAAAAAACTTGGGGGGAGGGGGTCAGCATGTGGGCCTTCTAGACCCACCCACCCCACCGCTCATATCATACCAAAATTTATTAAGTATGGGGTGGCAGGGTGTCAAACAATGCCACCCTTAGTGAAAGTTCTAAACAATATATATATTCAAAAGTAGTGGTGGGTGGGCCGCCACAGCAAAACCTGCCCCCACTAACCAAATGATGCCAAATATCGAGCACTATGAGAGCGATGGGGCTCGAACCTTGCCGATCTAACTCTCGGGCTCCCTAAAACAAGGAAATAAACAATATTAAACAATCAACATTTCAATATAACGAATACTCGCCAAGGTGGGGTGTCGACGGGGATGGAACCCCTAAGCTCCTCGCCTCTATTCTTATCACCTTAACCAACTTACCAATGACACTTGTTGGTAACTCCACCCTCAAAACAAATATATAAACTCAACCTTTCAATTCAATTGGGGAAATGTGATGGATCAGAGCAGAGGCAGAGTGCAGAATGCTAAGCAACAAAACCATGAACATAGTGGAACCATGAGAAAATATGGGTGTGGAACCCAAAGCAGAGGAATTAATTAATGCCAAAAAGATTCCCTTAGAGGGCCAAAGAGGCTATTTTAAGAATGTGACAAGCTTATAGAATTCTTTTCACATTTTATCACCAAGAATCAAATTGCAAAATCATAATATCCATCTAAGCAGCAAAGATTCAGGTGTCTAGCATCAAGGAATCTTTGGATAATCTTGTGGAATCTAAAAGATTCCCATGGCAATGTTTTTTGAAAATGTCATAATCATGCCCACTTTCTAGTCAATTTTTATATAATTTCACAGTGAACAGAATAGCATGCTTTGAATGTGCATCCGAGCAACATATTTTTCGGCCATCTTCGGGAAGAAACTATTGAGGGAATCTTCAGGATGGCCAAGGGTCCAAAATTTGATGGTGTTATGTCCCTATGCTACTAGTGCAATCCATTTTCTTTATTAGTAAAACCCCCTTATTATATTGTTCTGCTCATGTAGTCTCCATATTGCTATTATTGTGCCCCATAAAATCCCACTATTCTTATTATTATACCCTTACATTATTATTGTTACCTTGGCTCTAATTATATTAGGACCCCCTAGACTCCTATATATAGAAGGGAGGTCTTGTCATTTGTGTTATCTAAGAATTGTTCATTTGTGTAAGGTAAAGGAGGTTGCCCCCAAGAAGAGGTTTATTTATAAGGTGTTCATCTATCTTTTCTATCTTTTTGTGCATTGGTTTCATAACATTTGGTATCAGAACTTTGGATTATAGGGTTTTGCTACTACAAAATATGTCAGCATGGAATTTTTGCTATAACTTATTTTCTACAATGTTTCATAATCTCCAAAAAAGATTCATTTGAGAATAAATTTCCCTAAATCACTTGTCTAAATTTCAAATATTGTCTCACTTTATTTTAGTAGATATAAGTCGAGGAAGTTAAGGTTTTTGTAGAGTCCCGAGTTATATTCCAAACAAGTGATCAGAGGAAAATTGCCATAAAGTTTGTTCTGAGCATCAGATTGAAATTGTGTAAGAAGTTCTGGAAATAGGGCTTCCTGTATTTTTCTTTATATCAATTTCAGGTACTAAGGTCGAAACAGTGAGACATGGCAGGTCATACAAGCTCACTCTATTGAACTAGTTTATAATCTGGTCACCGTGGGGGATTTTGGCATAACTCTTTCTTGGATATTCAAATTCTAGTCAGACTTGTGGGGTTAGAAAGAGAACTCATAGGGATACCTCAAGAAGAAATTTCAGAACTTGGAGATCTGAAATTAGAGAGATATAGTCATTTCAAGATCGAGCTCCTAAAATAAAGAAAAATCGAGATGATGAAGTTTGATGGAAAGGATCCGGTAAATTGGATACTATAGATGGAGAAATATTTTGATCTACATGGTGTACCAATATTAAAAAAGGTATGTATTGCATCTTCATATTTAGAAAAAGATCAATTTTTATGGCATAAAGGGCTTTGTTCTCCTAAACCACTTGTTACGTGGTCAATTTTCACAGAGGAAATTATAGCACATTATGAGGATACAAATACCAACACCTTCTTTAGAGCAACACCACAACAATTGGAAGGAAAAAGAGAAAAAGGGATTTTTACAAAGTGGGAAGAAAAATTATTGACAACAAGGAAGTCTATCCCTCACAACTATAAAGATATATGTTTTGTTTCTCCTAGCCTTCCACGACCTACAAGGGTTACACAACAACAATTGAAAGAAAAAAACGAAAAAGGGCTCTCTTACAATTGTGATAAAAAATACATTAAAGGTCATAACTGTGCTGAGAAGAAATTATTTTAAATTGATTGTGGGGAGGAGCAATAAAAGGATCAATAAAATTCAAAAGGAGAGTATATACACTAGGAACTAACCCCAGAGAAAGAAGAAATGAATCCGATCACATCTTGTAAAGCATTGGAAATAATTACTACTCCTCAAAATCTTAATATAGAAGGACATATCAAGAAGAAAAATGTTCAATAAGTGAAAGACCACATCAAGAAAGAAGAAATGAATGCAACCACATCATGTAATGCAATGGTAGGAGTTACCACTCCTCAATCTATCAAGATAGAAGGACATATCAAGAAAAAAAATGTTCAAGAAGCGAAAGATCACATAGAGCATGAAGAAATGAATCTGACCATATATCGTAATGCACTAGAAGAAATTACCACTCCTAAAACACTCAATATAGAAGGAACTATCAAGAATAAAAAGATTCAAGCAGTGAAAGATTACATTGACCATCAACAACAACTTCTCCAACTTTTAAAGGATAACGCCACTTTGGTGCAGAATCGAATGAAACAATAGGAAAATCAACATCACAATGAAACAAGTTTTGATGCAGGTGATTGGGTATTTTTATGGTTACATACATACAAACAAATGTCCCTTAAGAAAGCTATTTATGATAAGGAAACGTTGGCAATACTACACGCACTTAAGAAATGGCGACCTTACCTAATTGGAAGACACTTCAAGATAAAAACAGATCATGATAGTATTAAATACCTTTTAGAACAAAGATTATCCTCTGAAGAGTAACAAAAATGTGTCAAAAAGATGTTGGGTTATGACTTTGAAATCATCTACAAAAAATGGAAGCAAAATGTTGTGGCATATGCACTCTCAAGAAAGGATGAGGATTTGGAAGCATTGTTGTGCTCAATTTCTATTATCCAACCAGATTGGATAAAAGAAACAAGGAATGAATGGAAGGACAAAGAAGTGTGGCCACTCATTTAAAAGTTGTAGAAGGTTCCAGTTAAAACCATATTGCCAAAACTTGACGAGGAAGGAAAAATCATATTGAAACCTAGAGTAGTCACAGGAAAAAGAACCTGACAGCTACGAAATCGATCAATTTTAGAGTCTCTGATCAAGTGGAAGAACTTACCCACTAAAGATTTCACATGGGAGGAAAAGAATTTTATATAGAAGCATCAAGAACTACTCAAGCAATGAGGACAACACTTTTTGAAGGAGAGGGGCATGTTAGGTCCCTATACTACTAGTGTAACACTTATTGTTATTAGTACAACCCCCTTATTATATTGTTGTTCCCATGTAGTCCCCATATTGTTATTATTGTGCCCCATAAAAGCCTGCTATTGTTATTATTGTGCCCTTACATTATTATTATTATGTCAGCTCTAATTATACTATGAACCCTTAGACTCCTATATATAGTAAGGAGGTCTTGTCATTTGTATCATCTAAGAATTGTTCATTTTTGTAATGTAAAGTAGGTTGCCTGCTTGAAGAGGCTTATTTCTAAGATGTTAATCTATCTTTTCTATCTTTTTGTTAGCTGGTTTCATAACAGATGGTGTCAACAAGTGGAAAATTTTATAGTCGTTTGACATATTTAGTCTTTTGAATGCAATTCTGCTGACATCATGGAAATAAAATATTTTGGTTAATTTTGGTAACTGAAGAGATTTGAATCAGGTAGAGACACAGGTTGTGATGTGTGCAGGTGATTGTGCTTTTTGGTCCAATGGCAGGTGACCATATGGCATAATTAGGCAAAGCCACATGGCACCCATTGAATGACCAATTAGGTATATGACCAAGCGGTTCAAATTTTTTTGGTTGGTCACCATGAAAGGCCCTACCCAGCTTTTATGGTTACTGTCTCAATCAACCACAAAATGTAACATCACACAAGGACGAGAGGGGTTCAGCGTGCATGGGACGGTCAACGGTCGGCCCCAAAATACACCATGAATGAAAACAGTTTAATGACACATGTGTTATACAACAACCAGAAGTCATAACAACGGGACGATGTATAAGTTACATTTTCCAAAAAAATTGGTTAGCACCAAGAAAAATATGTAGTGGTTTATGCAGTCAACAATGGGTCCGTGAGAGTCAACCCCACACCGATCATCAACCTTTCCACCACTGGGACCTTCAAAATGGTGGTCAACAAACCTCCCAATGAATTTTCATATGAAAATGATTCAATGGTTTCAATTCTTAACGCGGAAATGTTAAATCGAGAAAAATGATTGCACTGTGTAGTGAAAGTTTTCGATAGCCGACAGTTCCGATCACATATCATAGTGAAAATAAGGTATTTTAACTTGTAATTGAGGGAATCAAGCCCAAATCATGATAAATAATATTGTTCTATGTGTTATGGTAGACAAGTTTCTTGTAATGGGGGTGTAGAATTATAACAAATATAATCCCCATCAAGAGGAAGCATCCAAATGGAAGAAATAATATTGGAACATGAACAATGATAGTCCTATTCCACTAAAATTTGAAATTTAATCTAATATGTATTTTTAATCCAATCACCAACAAACTAGACTTATACCTCACTCATACAGACATCAGAATGCATGTAGAACATAAGATTCTTCTTTTTCTTAGCTTAGAAGTCGTGAGTGTTGAAAGTGGCTGTTATTGACGTCAAGGGTTATTCAAGCGAAAGAGGAATTTAAATAGTCAAATAAAATATTATGATACATTACCAATGTTGTATGGCACTCCCTCTAATTCCATAGGAATGAAGAGATATCAAATGTTTTTCAATATGACCCAACCAAAGTAGAAGTAGGCCCCATTTGGACACCCTATATTTCAAGGCATATTTTATCCAATTACCTAGATCAAATGGTAGCATAAGGTATATGGTTAGAAATATTATTCCAATACATTTCCAATAGTATATGAAACTTTATCTAAATCCTCAAGGTTTAGGAGAAATGAATGTTTTAATATTCATTGTACATTACAACAAGATATCCCTAACCCAACATCCAAAAACACATAAATATATGTGAGAAGGAGCATCTCTAACCACCCGACTAAATTATTTTGTTATTGTTTTAGGAGAGCCAGGGAGTGGGTCCGAAATTCATACCTCATGAACTAAGAAGAAATGAAGTGAATCTTTGTTCATGCAGTTTTCTATGGAAGGTATTTGGAACATTATTTTGAAGGTGTTTTTGCATTGATCTTGGGGAAGGTTTTTTTAATGTTTGAGCTCCTTTTTTTAGGGATGAATATTGTTATTTCGAAAGATGAGTTTAAGGGAGTGACTTATGTGGTTTGGAAGTTGAGTTTCATAGGACATGCTGTATTGTTTGAAGGCCAAGTTCATGGTTGAGTTTTGTCTTTGAACATCTAGTTTGGGCTTGACTTGAAGTCCATGTTCCAGTGTATTGAAGTCTCAATTCATGTTGGAGCCAACAATTATTGTAATTTCGTGCTTATAGAGGATTGGTGTCCTAACAAGATATTGAAATAGATTAAACATTGTTTCGCCTCTTAACGCATTACAGATGAAATAAAGGAAGTAGAATAGATTTCTCTAAATATTATTATTGGCCTCAATTCTATCATCTTATCACTTCTTCTAACAAATATAAATCTTTGATGATCTCAGGAAAATATCTCTCAAACAAAAAATGAAGTCAAGAGTTTATTAATATTATATTATATAATGACCTAAGAGATGACCATCCTCTAGTTGTTTGCTAGAAATATTAAACATCACTAGGAAAAAAGTATTCCATCATGTTAAATATTTTCCTTGACATTATCAATGGTGTCTGAGCTCCACCTTGGTTTTTCTACTCAAAATCTCACTAAATATTTGTAAACCACCTCTAAGATGAGGTAGAATATAAAGCATAAAATGGCTTTGGATGGTTAATAAATTAAGGCCCATCCATCCTCCAATTGCTTTCTAACAAATTTTAGTTTTCAATATTTTAGTTTTTAAAGACAAGTTTAAAGGAATGAGTTATGTGGTTTGAAATATGAGTTTCAGAGGATATGTTCTATTGTTTGAAGGCCAAGTTTAGGGTTGAGTTTTTCCTTTGAAGATTTAGTTTAGGCTTGATTTGAAGTCCATTTTTTGGTGTATTGAAGGCTCGGTTCATGTTGGAGCCAACAATTACTGTGATTTGGTGCTTACGTAAGATTGGTGTCCTCACATGGGAATGAAATAGATTAAACATTGTTTTACTACTTAACCCCTTTAAGATGAAGGAAAATAAGTAGAATAGGTTGTTCTAAATATTATAATTGCCCACAATTCTATCATCGTATCATTGATTTCTAACAAAGAGAAATCTTTGATGATCTCATGAAAATTTCTCTCAAACACAAAACCAAGTGAAGAGTTGATTAATTTTAGATGTTATAATGACCTGAGAGACAACCATCCTCTAGTTGCTTGATAGAATGATTAAACATCAGTACGTAAAATGTATTCTGTCATGTCAAATATTTTCCTTGACATTATCAATGGTGTATCAACTCTCCACCTCAAAATAATAGTTTTTCTACTCAAAATATCAATAAACCTTGTAACCCACCTCTAAGACAAGGTAGAAAATAAAGAATGAAATGATTTTGGATGGCTAACCAATTAAAACCCATCCATCCTCCAATTTCTTTCTAACAAATTTTAATGTTGAATCTTGACTTTCACATTGTCAATCATTGTCAATTAAATCCCTAACTCTTTCCAAAAAATGTCTTCACATATATCTACTCGTTACGAAACTAATGATTAAAAACAAACCTAACCTAAAAAAAATGCATGACAAAGTCAAACAACAGTTGCAATAAAGAAATTCATAGAAGTAAGCGATAACATTTCCTTATCTATCCCTATAACTACAAATAAAATTCATTTCCAACACCAATGTTAAAGTTAAATCTAATAAAAAATGTTTGACAATCTACAAAGTTCCAAAAGATACTAAGTTCATGGAAAATAACTAAATGATATTTTACTAAATAATCATACTCCTCGGGGTTGTTCCAAACACAATAAAAACTAAAACTTTGTACCATTGAGTAAGGCATACCAAGGTCTCTCTTTTTCATAGTTTTTCTTAGTTTTGAAGTTTCCATCACGCATAGCGAAAGTGCTAAATATGTAACCGTTTCATGTATTGCAAAATTTTCGTGAAAACTAATTTAGTCATATTTTACCAAAAATTACTACTCATTTGGCTATTTTAAACAACCAAAAATTAAAAAAAGTACCATAAGATAATACATACTAAGGCATATTTTTTATTAGATCCATATTTGTTTGAATTTCCCATTGGGCATAGTTGAAGGGCTAAGCATGTAATCATTTTTTCTATTTCAAGAGAAAAAATGATTTTGTTCTTGTTTTTAAAAAAGAGGATAGACTACTAAGGAAAACCAATCAAGAATAAAAAAGAACCTAAAATAAGAAAATAAAGGATGCATCTAAAGATGATAACAACTAATTATGAAGAAAACACAAAAAATATACATATGATTACCATACCTTGTAAGTAGAAGTAGTTTTAACAAATTTGAATAGATTCTCTTCAACTCAATGTAAAATATGATGGTGAAATTATTAAAAAAAATAAAATGGAAAGGATATACCATAGTATGCTTCTAGAATTATCCAAGATCTTTTACTTCTGTGATGCTAGCAGAATTGCATTTAAAAGAGCATGATATACCACTTCTTCATATTGTAAAGAATATGAAACATAAAAACAACCATGAAATCAATGAGCAAAAATGTATTGATAATGGAGTTCACCCATCGTGGGTTACTTCTTTGGGCCCAGTGTCAAGAGAGTGGAGGTCACTTCATTCATGCTGCGAGATGACCATGACTACATAGTACATTCTTTATCATTACAAGGAAAAATACATTTAAACCGAGTGGTGTGTCTCTCCACGAGATTTTCTCCCTACAAGAACCCTCACTCAAATGGGTCCTCCTTCAACATGAGAAGCTAAAAAAAGTTCACATAATGTGGCAACAAGTATCCCTCAACATATTGATAATCAAAGATCTCAACAATAAAGACATAATCTTAGAAAATCATGAAGGAAGACATAACATGACTACATCATATACCTCCACTTTTGAAGATTGCCAAAAAATTAAAACCTCAGCTGCTGAAATGGGCTGCACCATTTAATTCCTAGTGATGAGTGGTGTAAAATGAAATTTAAATTTGTCTAATTCTGACACCGTCAAATTTTGGACCCTTGGGAATCTTGAAGATTCCCCTAGAGATTCATTCCTGAAGATGGTCAGGAAATCTGCTACTCATATCAAGAGTTGGAGCACACTAATGTGCTCCTTGTGAAATTTTGTGACAAATGACTATAAGGTTGACAACATTCTTCCTCGGTAAAAAATCAGCCTCCAAGGGAATCTTTAAGTCTCCACAAGATTCTCCAAAGATTCTTTGTCACTGGGAATATACATCTATGTTTCTCAAATGAATATTTTGTCTGCATGGATGGACTCCATGTAAGAAAACTTGAAAAAATGACTATCCTCTTGTTGAATTTAGTCACTGGCACCTCTAGGCCTTAAGGGAATCTTTTAAGCATCTTAGGATCCTCCACATTCAAGGTTCCACACACTTTGTCCTCTCATGGCTACTCCGAGTAGAAAGTTCAGGCTTATATGTATGTTTATGGGTGGATTAAACAAATTTTATTGTTTGGCCTAACAGTGGAAGAGTCGTTAATGGTGAGAGTGGTTGGCTGTTCAAACTTCACTACACCCCACATAATATATACAGTTTTGTAGTCATGTTTTTTTATGGCATGCAGTTGGGTCCATTATAACTACCTCATATATTTTGAAATGTGGAGGCATCCAAGAGGTAGGCTAGCCCGATTGAAGCCTTGCCGCCTCCAAACTGTGCCATGTGTAATCTTTATGGAGGTGGCGTCAGGTCCCCCAGCGTTCAGGTCACCCAATACATATAATATGTTTTTATATGGTGGGTTTCAGTGCGGGTGGTGACCCGCTGACCCTTTTTTGGGTTTTTTTAAAACATAACAATGTTCTTCGGTCAGGTGGGTGGGCTTTGATCACCTGCCACTTTTAATAGTTTCTTTTTAAACAAACATGGTCATTTTTAAATTTTTTGAAAATAAGGATAATTGGACAAATTAACCATCCTATAGATTTTCTCGCCCTGATGGACGAATTCTATGCATAGGGTCTCCGTGGATTTCTCGCATCGTAAAACTTGGCCACTTGGTTAAGTTTGACAAAAACTTTGAGCACAAATAGCTTGACCATACGAACTCAGATTTTAGTATCATTTGCATAAAATCATGACACAAAAAAGAGAGAAAGAACACAATAAATAAACCTATACTAAAAAATAAAGAACACATTTTAAAATGCTATCATTATAAAGCATCAATTTCAAGCTAATTAATTTCTAAGGTACACAAGTTCTTGCAAATTATGATAAATGTTTTGTGGTATATTTTTTTAAATGTATTGAGTAGTTGTGCTTGCAAAAATTTTATCATAATAATCATTTGTGATATTATACTTATTTTTTTTTATTTGAAATATATGTTAATTAATAGATGTTATGATAATTTGTAGAAATAAATGGGATGCTATTAAATTGAATATCAATTCGCACATAGATTTGCACATAAAATAAGTTGATACTCAAATTCAATTCGTTGAAAGTGTAATTGTTATATATGATCTTTGTGTATGGGTTAAACGATTATATATTTACAAATACAAACACATACACAAAATAAACTATAATCACAAACATTTGAAATTCTATCACAAAACATAAAATTGTAATTAATTATAAGAATATATTAATTAAAAATAATTGTCATTTTAAATTACACACATTGAGTAGTGGTGGTTAAAAGAAAAAATACATTTTCATCCATCATGTCATCGTCATTTACCAAAATAAGTGAACTTTTATTAAACTGAGCATAGATAAGCTATGCAAAAATTCAATTCATTTGAAGTGTAATTCTTGCATTGGATACTATGCATTCTTAAAATCATTATATAAATTATTTGTATTGTGTTATTCTAACAAAATTTTTATTGTCTTCAAGAATTTATTAGACATACAAACAAAAACAAACAAATCAATACATTACATAAAATAAAAACACAAACATCTGAAATTTTACCATCATAAAACATGGATTTGTAAGTAATTATCATTATATATTGATTAAAAATACTTTTCAAAGATTCATTGAATAGTGATACTTACAAAAATCCATAGCCATTCATGATGTTATGGTCATTTGGAAAAATAAATGAATTTTTTTTAAACTAAGTGCTAATTTGAACATATATAGTTTAATACACATTCAATTAATTGGGACCGTAATTCTTGCATATTTTATTTTATGTGTGTAAAATCATCATAAAGGTATCAAGTCCATAGACAATTTGGGCAATGACCTTCCATACGGGATATTCTAATGAAAGCCTTGTGTTCTAAAATTTTACACAAAAAAGAACATAAACAAGCACACACATACATTTCATAAAATAAAAACAGAAACATTTAAAATTCTATCATCATAAAAAATCAACCTGTAACTAATTATAAAAATCATATTATTAAAAAATACTTATAAAGAATATTGTGCATTTAATATTGGTGCTTAAAAAATTTCAAATTCATTCACGATGTTGAAAAAATAATATTTTAAAGATTAAAAAGTTAATATGCAACGTCTACTCATCTAAAAGTAATTATTGTATATGATATTACATGTGTAAATATATTATACACAAAAAAACAATCACAACCAAACAAAAGCACAACAAACAAATACATATCATAAAATAAAACCACATAATTTAAAATTCTATCATCAGAAAACATCAATATGTAAATTAATTTTTATATTTCATCTTTATTTTGTTCGTATTTATCATTGTCATGAGGGCCATTCGATATATTTTTAGTTTACATTGAATGATCATGGTTAAAAAAATATTCATGCTCATAGTCACTTCTGATGTTGTGATTATTTGTATTACTGAAAAGTATATATTGACTAAAAGAAATCACGAAAACTTGTGATTTTCAAACATACAAAAACTGGTGATGATTCTTACAAGGAAAATCCATAGTCATTGTTACTTATGGTATTGTCATGGTCATTTGTATCTATAAAGTTTATTGACTAAAAATATTTGTGAAATTTTGATTTTGTACAAAATAGATTTAACAAGTTATAAACTCCACCCATTTTGTAACATAAAACATTACCTAACTAATACACTAATTATGAACTTACAATCATTGAATTAAATAAAAAAAAATTGGTTAAAATGTGAGATAAGAATATATTAATTAAAAAACAAATTAAATATTGATAGGGGAACTGTGTCAAGATGACGAGCTCGGTGCGATGGCTAGGATTTCCCATTGTTTCCCCTTTTCTTATGTAGTCATGATTCTTTAGACATCAAATCCACCTTTCGTGTCATTGCTAGGGCATGATCTCACTACTCACGGGTCTAATAATGGATTTTTTCAATGGAGTAAATACTTGTTTTAGTCTCTTATGTAGGGGTGGAGATTGATAGCCCCAGCCATTGGTAGTATCATTCACTAGATCGTCGATGCAAAGTATTTTCTCACCCCGTATGTACACGATGGCATAGAAGGAAGTGAAGGGAATCACATTCATGATTTGGGAATGGGCTTATGTAGGATTAAGGTGACTCTAGTGTAGAAATCTTACAATTGTCTGCTCTTAGTCACAAGGTAAATATCGGTTAGATTTAAAGGCAAAATTTTGGCTACAAAAGCGAATCGTCTACCTTTATCACTTTATTTCATATATATGTTGTTAAAGATACTGGATCTGGATATTCTCAATCTCCTGAGAACATTAGGTTGTCGAAATGGAGGAGTAGTGTTAGATCTAGAGAGTCTACTTTGATTTTCACCAATTTAGATTTTTACTCCGTCAAAGTGGGTGGATTCGGTGATTTGGCCATCACTTATGAAGTCAATACTGCCATGGAAATCACTCTTGATCTTTTCATCCCCACACTTATCCATTGATTCGACTAAAGATCTGTGCGATTGTCAAGTATGGGCACTCAATCTAGTAGCCTTCCAATTTTTTATCAAATACCAAAATGGAAAATCAATATTATTTTGGGTTTGGGCAATAGATCACGTCAAACAATTAAAGCACAAAATCATACATACTCTAGGTATCGCTATGCTCCTACAAAGTCTGGTCTTTGGAGGGAAATCCATGTAGGAAGATGTGATGTTACAAGATGATAACATCCTCATGTCATCCGCCATCATATTAAACTTGAGGCTTTGGGGAGGATCACCTTGACCAAGAAATTCAAGCATCACAGGGGGAGTGTTTGGATCTATTATTCCCAAAGGAACAAAATGAAATAAAGAGCAAGTTAATGATGGCCTTTTTTTCATATATATCCTCAAAGGAAAATTTGGTTCCTCAACAACACCAGATCTGACACACAATATACCCAACCCCTACATAGTGGAAAAACTAAATCAAATCCGAGTAATCACTGTAGATCTACCATAAACAAATTATTTTTTCAAAACATATGAATCTCATGCAGTACCATGTAGATTCAACAATTTTGGCCAAAAAAGGTGGATCTCTTCCATTGGATATTCACAAATTAGACAATGAATTGTGAGATTCACCTTTCCTCCATGGGATTTTTCATAGTAAAATTTGCATCATGAGAGGATTTTGAAAATATATTGTAAGGTGGTCCATGGTTTTGGGGCTTTGAGGGACTTTTGTCACCCCCTTGGTTCCCATATTTCGACGCCAATATAATGGTAGTATCTAAAATGTCGGTTTGCTTTAGATTGCAAAATCAACCACTACATTTATGGATCCATAAAGTGATAGAATCCATTGGGAACATATTAGGGCGATACATAAATAAATATACACAATTATTGAGGAACAAATCTACACAATTGCCAGAATTTGTGTGGAGGTGGACCTCAACAAAGGATTGTCAGATCATATTCTCTTGAAAAACAAGAAGAAGTGCTTGACAAAGTTCCTATAATTTGAGTACACAACATTTAGATGCTGAATAGGTCAAAAAATGGGACATCCACAAAATTTATGTCTTGATGCCAAGAATGCGCCTGAAAGGAGGAAGAAAACAAGAAATAAACCCAAGGGATGGCAATTCCCATAGCAGTTGCCTGAGGAACAAGAGGATGCTAAAGAAATGGATCCTCCTACCAATGAGGAAGCCTAAAATACACAAGAAAACGTATAAAAGGGGAGTGTTAATCATGAAGTTTCAGGAACTCCAAGGCACACATCGAGGAAGGAGATGATCCCTGTAGCAATGCAGACAAGGGACTCAAAATGTCATCATGTATTTGAAAGTTCGGATTCGGATAAGGCAAATCCCAGAATGAATGAAGGGACCCATCTAGTGCTTGTAACGACCACTCCTTCTCACGGAGAAAGGTGAAAGGTTAAAAAGAATAAATGGAGAAAAGGGTAACATGTTTACCACCATTTTGAAGTTTTATTTTTGGTCTTTGTGATCACCAGTTTTGATTGCCATGATTGAATGCATTATCAACATCTACAACATGTAATTTTGCTGTCATTAATAAATTTATAAATAACTATAAAAGGATCTATTTTTCAAATACCTATTGAATAGTATAGTGGTTGTTACAAAAAATAAAACTTTTTCATTCATGATGTGATGGTTAGTTACCAGAATAAGTGAAATTTTATTAAATTGAATATGGATAAGTGAATGCAAGAATTCACTTCATTTGAAGTGTATCTCTTGCATTGGATACTATGCATGCTTAAAATCATCATAGAAGTTAATTGTATCAAGTTTATAGACAATTTTTTTAGTGATTGTGGAATTCGTAGACATGGAAACACAAACAAGAGCAAAGACAAACAAGTGAATACATTACATAAAATAAAAACACAAAAATTTAAAACCTGATCGTCATGAAACATCCCTTTGTAACTAATTATAAATATATATTAATTAAAAATACTCATAAAATAATTTGATTGTCAAAGATGCATTGAATAATGATACTTACAAAAAAAACATGGTCATTTGCAAAAATAAATAAAATTTTGTTAAACTAAATGCTAATTTGAACATGTATAATTTAATACACATTGAATTAATTGGAAGTGTAATTCTTGGATATTATATTTTGTGTGTAAATTCATCATAATTGTGACTTGTATCAAGTCACTAGTTAATTTGGGGAATGGCCATCCATACACCATATTCTAATGAAAGTAT